>CM032878.1:21582500-21770000 GCA_019176425.1 Megalops atlanticus
ACGTGCAGACATCAATACTGTCTAACAGGATACTGATAAGAGTCCCTGTCGTGCAGTTTGCTGTGTGGGCCAGGTGCAGGACGAAGGCTCGCAGGTTGGATCACGCCTGCAGCTGGGCGGGATTGTCACGCGCCGTTTCCGCCTGCGCTCGTAGCGCCTTAGGTGTTAGTCGCCGCACTTTGTTCAGTTTGGGCTTGGTCTCTCGCCCAAAAGCTGCCGTTCTCAGGGAATCACTCTTTAAGCATAGAGATTATGGTCTTGATAAAGAGCTGAAGTTAGATATGTGGAACAGATATGGGAGTGGCAATGCAGGGAAACTGGCTGTGGGAGTCCTAGAAAGAAATCTAGCCCGTTTGCGGGCGTTGTCCTCCTGACAAGCAGCCTTGTGGAGTGGAAAAGCTTTGGTGCATTTTGGCAGGGGGTTTTACGGTGGGATACAACGGCTCCTATTGCTATCACATGGATCCTACCTGCAATTATTGGAAAGAAGAAGAAGAAAGGAAATATTTCCATGGAACCCCTGGACTGTTTTAGTTTTGTAGTGCCTTCTACAAGGCACGTGTTTAATGGGTCCAGTCTCAGCATTTCCCAAACCTCTCCTGGAGTACCCCTTGCCCTGCATGTTTTAGATCTCTCCCTGCTCCAACACAGCTGATTCAAATGATCAACTCATTATGAAGTCCTGAAGCTGCTTAATAACAAACTGATCATTTGATCAGTTTGGACATGTGGATCTTTTGATACAAATGAAGGTGTGTTTCAGCTGTTAGACACACAGCAGTTCCTAAGAACCTCTACGATCTCCCCCCAGGGACAGTGGCACCAGACCTGTTTGCCTGTTTACCCGTCACCCGTCAAAGTGAGCAGGAGCCTGAACCAGTGCCCAGGAGACGCTACGAGCGCCAGCAATCATGCTAGCGCAATGACAATGGAGCTTCCTCACCTGAAGTGTGCGTGCTTTCCTGCAGTTCGCTTCGTGTTACAACACATCAGATTGTGCTGACAACAATGCGTATGTAATATTGCAATTAAAGTAAATGGCACCCGAAGAAGAGTCATGTGGACGGATGCTTTTGACACAAAGGGTGGTTGATGCCAGTAACAGGGCATCCAGGTTGTGCTTGTTACAACCAGCACTGTGTCACTGTGTCCCCTGGGCTTTTGGGAATGGGAACAATGGGGTGGGCCACCGTGGTGATTGGTGCCACTCACACCTCTGCCCCTCTGGGTGCTGTCATGCTCTGCGTTCCCTGGCTGCGTGGTCCTGTGCACACACAACATTATCATGTTTCTACAACATTGCAGCAATGTTGTCAGATTGTTACGGGCTGGCTGGGAGCCCTTTGCTTCTCAATGAACTGAAGTTGAAAAAATAATAACTTCAAGACCAGTAAAAACACTGTGGGAGTCTCGGGCAAGGATGCAGTGCAGAATGGGGCATCTTGTGAAGTCTGTGCTGTCGGCCCTCATACCGGTCCCCCCACTTCGGACAGCCCAATCCTATAAATACATTTTGTATTTGTCTAAGGGCGATATGTATCTTTGGGAAAATACCGCAGTGTTGATTTAAGTCCATCCTGTCCAACATTTAAATTTCTTGCCTGATGTGAACTGAATGCAGCCCCTCTGTGACGGGAGCGTGTCGAGTTGCTCTGAAGCCTGCAAGAGAAGAGGCAGTAGCCATGGGCCTATGCTGGCATTCACCGTTACAGTCCTATACATCTAGATCACACAACTGTTTCTGTTGCAAAGAGAGGTTGTCCGTTGGTGAATTTGGGGTTACTTGGGTTAACGAGTGTGTGTACGTGTATAGGAGGAGGAGTTGTAATTGCGTTTGGCCCAAATGTCAATCACCCACATGGCAGAGTTATGGTGGGAGACAGTGAGCGAGAAGGAGCGAGAGAGAGCCAGAGAAGGGAGGGAAGGAGGGGGTGATAATGGTTAGAGTTAGGAGAAAGGTTTGGAAATGCCTTTGTTTTTAAGAATACGTGGCTGTGTAAATGTGTCCTTTGTGCTGTGTGCTATTGTTTGAACAGCATTGTGCACTTTCAGTGTGAGTGTGAGAGTGTGTGTGTGTGTGTGTGTGTGTGTGTGTGTGTGTGTGTGTGTGTGTGTGTGTGTGTGTGTGTGTGTTGGGGGAGGGGGCAAACAGGAGGCCCAGCAGGCCGGGGGGTTGATGGAGGGAAAAAAATCTAAGAGTCTTCAACCAAGAGCAATCTGGAAGGGAAAGGAGCACATTACAGCGTATTTCATTATACCTGCCATTCTCAAATGGAGTGCACATTCACCTCACGAGCCCTGCAGACACGCACATGCACACACACACTTAAGCTGTAAACACACACGCGCTCATAGTTTTTGAACACAGAGCATTTGAGAGGGGAGCAGAGCGCTTAGAGTAAAAGTGATTAAACAACATCATTTGGAGAAAGATTAATGCAGTTGTAACAGGTTGCTGGAACTGAACAGCCTTCCAAAGAGAGATAATTGCTCTTTTCTGCACATCTTTACACTGTGATGAGAACAATCACTGGCTACTTACACCAAAGAGAGTATTTGTTACTTGTTACTTGTTAATTGGCATTTTATGATTCTGAACAGACATAGATAGACAGATGACAAACTAAACAGGAACATGCAAATTAAAGTTATATAAGATTTGAAAAATGACAGACCATAACATAACAGCATTTAGAATATCAAAGTGGGGTGAAAAGGGTGCTTTCAGATGAATGTCATCTAGTTTATCCCCATTCTATCAGCAAACCTTCAAATGCAGAGACTGTTAAAAAGAAATAGAATTTTTGACATTACTGTCCTGTCTGGAAAAGGGGATTGCAGAAAACCATGCTGTGACTTGTACTCAATGATTTGCACACTCGTACAGCACTAACGTGTGTCACAACAATACTAAAAGTGCTTGAGCAGCAAGTTGTTATTTCAAGATTCTTCTCATTGTGTATACACCATGTTTACATCTCAAACACATGGACTTTCTATGATTTACAAGACTTTGTACATTGTGGTGTCAGTTATTTTAGGGTAAAGTCCACAATTACTTTGAACACTGTACCCTCACGTAACAACAGGAGGTGGGCCTTATCTCTTGACATATACGGATAAACAGATTAGTTCTGACAATTGCCAATTTGCTGCACGTGTACAAAGCTAGTTCTTACAAGTGCAAAACATAATACTTGTCTCAGTATCTTGTTAGCTTTGAAACCACCTAATGGTGTCAGAGTAACTTTTACTTCCTGCCTTTTTATGAGGTCTGAGGGAGATGTCAACATTCACATCATCCCCAGGTCCATGGAAACAACAAAATACACCTCTCTGCTCTTCTCACCTCTTACCACCAGCTCTTACCTCTGTGGCCTTCTTGCTCCTTGCTACAAATAAAACATTCCCTACAACAATCTTGGGAATGCAGCTTTGCTCAGTGCAAACAAATATGAACACAGCGGGCCCCATTGTAGCCTGGGAAATGTGCTTCCATTCACAAATCAAGATCAGGAGGTTGGACCAGCACTGTCTCAGTCAGTCAGTCAGTCAGTCACTCACTCACTCACTCACTCACTCACTCACTCACTCACTCACTCACTCACTCACTCACTCATTCACTCATATACCTTTCTCTCAAGGAGAATTGTACATGCATGCATCATACAGGACTAGCAAAAAACCTTGGAGGTTCTTCTGGTGGACTGACCCATTCTGTAGGACCTATTCTATATCCAGTTTGTTGGCGATGAAACTGACAGGAGATCCTATCTGTCCAGCCCGAAGCGATTGAAAAGACGGTTGCACTTGGATCCTGTCTGTCTTTGTCTGTGGGTCGTGTGCCAATGTCGAAGGCGACAATTAGAGGGTCCGTCCCCCATCATTAATCACACAGTATATGCATTACCTCAAAGCCGTGGTAACTTGCCTCCTTAGTATTTTTCAATGCATAACATTACCACAGAGATACAGATACTATTGGGTTGTGTGTCACCTTGTGGCAAGGCACGCTTAGCATTTCTGTGAATATGAATAACTCCCTGTTTGCTAAATTTTGATTAACCATAAAATATATATTTTCGAAGCCTTTCACTTCTTTCATTCATGAAGTGAAATCTGGGGAACACAATGGTGCCCTAGTTCTTTCTGCGGAATTCCTGTGAATGTTTTTTTTTTTTTTTAACATTAGAGGATACAAGACCCATATAGTGTTGTAATTATTATATTCATGTAAAAGTGGATTGTGGATTGTGAGATTCAAAAATACACAGTGACATTTTAAAATTCATATTAAATTGAACTTCACCCCTTGTTTTCAAGCAATAGCATGGAATGTTAAATAATTGCTGACGAAAGGTCAAAGAAATTAATTACTCAGATACAGCAACAAATGATTAGACAGATCAACTGAGAAGTTACATGACATTTACTTTACCTTTCACCCTGGCTTTTGGCCGATGCCGTTATCCAGAGAAATGTACATAGTACATGTTATGAGGCAGATGAACAGTAGGTACACCAGCCATTCACAAAACAATTGAAACATTGTGGCATTGTATTGCACTGCTGCAATCACCATACTCTTATCCACAAGTGCCATAGTCGGAGATGTAGCTGGGTCACCCCCCTCCCATTCTCAGAGAGCAGGTGTCCCAGTCACAGAAGAGTGCCATTCACAGACTCACCTTTTGTTTCCTGGAGGAAATGCCTTTCCCTCGCTGCTTCTTTAGAATCTGTGAGTTTTCCCATTCTCTGGGTCTGACTCCCCTAGGGGAGGTGTGGGGGGTGGGGGTGGGGTTTTTTGGGGGGCCTGTGGGAAGAAGAGTGGACGTCTGGGGAGTGGAGGCGGGGGGAGGCAGGAGGGGGGCTTTCTCTCCCCCTGAGAAAAGGCCCCCAAGGCAGGGGCTGGATGGCGGGACACTGGCCCAGGTGCTGGGGTCAGCCGAGGCAGCAGGGGACTAACCCAAGGGCTTACATTCACATTCGTGTTCACATCCATACAAATTCGTTCTGTCTTACATAGTCTTTCTTCCCCCCCCACATAAACACAACTACAAACACACACACTCTGACTCTTTCTCAGTCTCATAAATAAACTCTCTCACACACATACACTGATATCTACAAAACATTAACAGTACAAAACTACTGTTTTCATTAACATAGATAGACACTCTCTCTTTTGCTCTGAGTGTCATGCACACATGTCTCTTGCAAATCTGTAAACAAGAGAAATACACACATTATTCAGCTAATCCTGTATGCTATGTCACTGGTTTTTTCTCACTGTCCATGATTTTCTCTTTTTGTTGCTCTCTCTCTCTCCCCCTGCTTTGTAAAATCAGGGAGAGTCCAGATGGCAGCAAGGGTCTAATATAAAATCAATACTCTTGAGAGAAAGAAGCAGAAAAATGTAGAAGGAAAAGAAGGAAAATTCAGACAGTCAGATTGTGGGCCAAAACTGTGGCCCCCACTCTGCTGCCAGGCACTCCACACAAAAGGCACAAAACTCCTTTTGGGCTGGAGGGGGTGGGCTTTTGGTGGTGGGGAGTTTCAGGGGCAGGCTTAATGGGACACAAATTGAGAAGGAAAAGATGCCAATGCCTCTCCAGCCTAGCTCACCCTCTCTTTCCTGCCTTTATAGAGAAGGGCCATTGAGCAGTCATTAGGATAATGACAAGTGCTGCAATAAGAAAGAGGAGGACAAGGGGCTTAGGGCAGGGCGGAGCAGTGGTCAGGAGTTTGATTTGTGACCCCTCCCTCTGAGTGACGGCTTGATCTCTCATGCTGCCATCTTTGACGGTAAGCTCAGTGGGACAAGAAAAGTCTTCACTCTTGCATCCAGTCATCTGCTCTGTGTCTTAGGTACTGTGTTTGTATCTATTTGTGTGTCTGTGTTTGAGCAAGCAAGTGTGAATTTGTGTTTGTGTGTGTCTGTGTGTGTGCATGCTTGTGTCTTCCACGCTATCACAAGAGCAATAACCCTGTCACCCTGGGGCCTGGCCCTCCTCCACTGGTGACATATTGCCTAAGGAAAAAGGGGACGAGTGGCTGTTTAGGTGATAATTAAGGTGTTTTATCTTAATTTGAGCTGTTTAGGAGTATCCTCAGTGGTGATTTACGAGCCGCTGGCCAGCCATGGCTCTTCCAGCCTGCCCCATGGCACCAGGGCCACGGCACATCGACAGGCCCCTCAAGCAGGGTGGTGGGGAGGGCTTTTCATTTAATGCAGGCATTTTCATTTTTTTCATTTTTCATTTTTCATTTATTTCTAGTTTAATGGATAATTTTGCCCTTGTTGGAAAGCTCTGTCATGGTGGTCTTTTTTCAGCAATTGAATGAGAAAGTAAAAGCAAGATTGACTTTTAAAGACTGACTGCAGTGAAATTTCAAGCACTTTGATCTGATACACTATTTGCATAGCTTGGGTATTTCTTGTAAAACATGTTGTGGGGTCAGTTTTCCGTTCTTCGGGAAACTGTAGAAAGATTTCAGAGGCCAGTGGAAACGAGAATTCCTAAAAATCTGACAGCATCCCTTCAAGGTAAGATATTGCCCCTATTTGGGTTGTACACAGATAAGGCAATACGACAATGTCAAGCAGTTTTCAAGCTTTTCCACCGGGGCTCACTGCATGCCATCAAAAATCTGGTTCCCAAGAATTCCTGTCGCTGCTCTTTTTGCCTATCTACTGTCTGCTTCTTTATAGGAAACCTTTATCTGACTTTAATCAGAATGTCGATTTGAAGATTCAGTGCAGTTTATGTAGTCCGTTTCAGTTTCATTTAGATGTCATAAATGTTGCAAGACATTCACTGTCCAAATCTAGTGGAACAAATACTTAAAAATTTTTATCAGTATTCCAACCAGAAGAATTGTTGACCCCATTCCTTCACAAAAGAATTGTGTCAAGCAACACTAGTTATGCAAACATTAGGTAAATATTAAAAGCTTAAAAGTAATGAATTGTCACATGCCACATGTGTACCTGTGAGTGATGAGAGGGAAAACCAGAGAGGTGATCATGGCTGACTGATATTTGTTTTAGCTGAGAACTCTTTAATGTCAAAATCAAAAGAAATAAAATCTTCAGCAACTCCTTGCCACTGGTTCTCTGCATAAAGCAACGTGTAAAAAAACCTAAATTCAAAATATTATATGAAACCATAAACCCGTGGTGAGAATAGCACTCGGATTTCAGCGATTTCCTGTCTATGTCTGTCTGCCCTTTGCTCACTCCCTTGCTTTTGCTCCCCTCGCTGGAGTCATTGCTGTGACAGCCTCAGTAACAGTACCTCCGGAAGCACAACACACCCTTACTCCCATTTAAACCAATGAATGTCTACAGACATGATATTCTAACATAGTCTTGTAGGTTGATGTTTTAAGCCAGAAGTATTTTTCTAAGCTTTATTTTGTTCTAGCATGTACTAATTTATTGACAAAAACCCTTGTACCTAGCTTGTACCTTGTCTGGCCAACTACTGAAACTTGGTCATGCAGCACTTCTAATATTGTGACTCTGTGTATGGCTTTTGCTTGTGTTGTACTCTGCCTCACTTGTAAGTCCCTTTGGATAAAAGCATCTGCCAAATGAATAAATGTAATGTAAATGTAAAGAACCCGTATATTGCTTTGAAATATTTTGAACAAAAAAATAGGGGGCAAATTTGACAGGAGTCCAGCTTTTCCAAAAGGCTTTTAACCTCAAATTTTAAAACAGGATCAACATGTTTAAAAGGAGGACCACTAACAACACTGCAGGTGATCAACAGAAAATTGTCTCCATTTTTTTTTATTCTGAAAGATGAAGACTGCACTCGCATCTTTGGCAAACACCCACACCAACAGCCAAGTTTATGCTCCCTAGGCATGTCTTTGGATTCATACGTATGTATGTTCACCCATTATGTCCACAAATTTTGTCCCTTAAGCATGTCTTCTCTTGCCTTGTGGAACCTCAGATGAGGTAGATTGGCTTGATCAGCCATGACTTTGATCAGCATGTGCTTTTCACATTTGCCTATTAGATATCACCTTGAGAGTGAGGGTAGAATTTGTGTATTTAATGCTTAATTTCACAAGACAAAACAATGAAAAACAATGTACAGTACCATATTACATGTATGCACTGCAATACCTCACTGTAAGGTGGCCCGTGCTGTCAGTGCTGTGTAGTATCCACTGTAAATATCACCAACAGCTGTCCATCAGGAGTGATCTGAGGAAAGATCTAAAGGGTTTGCAAAAGCCTTTGTCATACTGACGGGATAACTGATTCACTTGAAAAATATGGAAGAGTGATTTCATTCAAATTTCATTCCAAGGTTACAGCCACTGAAGTGTAATATACATACAATATCATATATAGAGAGAGAAAGAGCGAGAAACAGAAAGAAAGAGGGCACAAATGCCTGCATTAAAAGGATGTGGTTACTTTTCTTTCCACAGCGGTTGTACAGCCTGGGTTCTGAATGCTCAAGAACACACATACGCACACACTAGACTCTGATGGCAATATGATCCAACATCACACAGCAGACAGGAAAGCTGATATGCTCGGCATTGCAATCAATTTTCCCCTGGAGAAAAAGGGAAAAAAACCTGAAATTTGAGGAATATCTATTTGGAATACATTTGAAAAACCCTTGTTTAATTTTCTGTATTTCCAAATTTAAACTTTTTGACACTTGCAAAATGATTTGAGTAATTCCTGTTATTTCAGAGTCTCAACAAAAACAGCACAGTCTGATTTACACAAATTCCACTACAAAGTTTCAAATCAAGTAAGATCACAATCCTCGTGAGACATTTGTTGTGTAATATTTCTTGTATATTATTGTTGTCACCAAGGAATCAAAACCACAATCTCTCTTTTGAAGGCAACCTCTATTTACTGGAATTGTGTTTGTCCATGGTCTTCGGGCTCCACAAAAATATTTCTCTTAGAGTTGTATGGCCAGCTTAACAAGATCACAACACATGGTTCTGTTGCTGGCAGGAATGTCTCTTGAGAGTTTCTGCAGGGTTCTTTGTAATCTTTTCACTTTACATCTTTGCAATAATGGAGGAATTTCCTTCATTCTGTGAGAACTGAGGCAGTGTAGCTCGTATATATAGAACTATTATAGATATATAGATTAAACTATATCAAAATATTTGCTTTTAATGATGCCAAGCAGTGGAAATGGGGAAGAAGCAGTGTGGCTAGACAAACACATAGAAACATAAAAACTCCATATAAAATTGCCACTAGTGGAATAGTCTTGGAGCTGGTAGTGAAACATTGGACCCCCGCTTTGGTTTGTTCTAGAATACAGCATTAGGCTCAGCCACTGTCCGAGGGGGGATTGGAAAGCCCCTTCTCTATAGAATTCTTTCAAGACCCCCTCTACCCCAATCTTCACACGTCTCTAACCTAGAGGGTGGAGATGGGGAGAGGGATCAAGTTCCAAGGTGCAGTGTCCGCAGGCAGGAGTAAACCTGATATTCAGCAGGGTGGAGCAGGGGTTGAGGGGGAGGCTGTTCATGAAGAACAATGCATGTGACTGCTCTGAACCTGTGTTACCCCCTTGGGTCACAGTGACAGGACTCACCACTACAAACATGCCATGAGCCTTGCAGAGTAAAATGTTTTTTTTTGTTTTTTTTAAAGGCATCTAACGTAGACAAATGAGAAGTAGTTAGATGCATCAAGCATTTATAAACCAGACTTTTAAAATGCAGCTAAATACTTTTCCTAGGGTTCATTTTGAAATACTTTTCTGTTTCAATTATTATGACTAATTTATCAATCAATTTCAAGTTGGATGGGCTTAGATGGGCATGCTGGATAAACTGATATTTTCATTATTGGGAGCTCTTGAAGCACTTTTAAGTTCAGTAATTAGATGGTATTAGCTGCATCACTAAGTACAATTATTTTATGATCCATCAGGGTTGCATGCATCTGCTAGGGAGATATAGCGAGGCTCTCTAAAAAGAGTGAGCTAGATGTAGGTGGTTTCAATGTTGCCCTGCCCACAGACATGAACGCCTCACTTAGCTTCTCTGAATTTGTCCTGTGACTTTTTTTCATGCTTATGAATGACTTCCTGCCTTTCTGCATTCAGGGGATGTTTCTACAAGGATGCTTTTGAGACTGTGGACACACGCTGGTTATTCTAATTGGAGACAACGTCACTGAATGTTTCTGCATTCCTCCGTTAAATTCATTTTAAATGATGACCTTCTGAAAAGGTCTTTGATCTCTTGTCTTCACGTGCGCTGCGGTTTTCTGAAGAAACTGAAAATATCCTGTTAGATAAGAACGAGACAGACTCCCCTCTTCCCTCTAAATGTGAGGACAAAGAGAGGTGCGATGTGAGCAGTAGGTGAGTGTAGGTGTTCTCACTGGTGGAAGTTGCCCGTTGACCTGTGAATGGCGTGGCACAGATAAGCCCTGTTTGTGTTTCTCGGAGAGCTTCTGTCTACTTTCCTCTCAAGTGGAAACTGGGTTCAAAAAAACACAGCCCGCTCTGAACATTAACCCCCCCTGCCCAGGCTTGTAACTTTCATCCCTGACCCCACCACACCCACGTTAGGTCTCCAGCAACAGCAGAGAGACACAGATAATAACAATAACAACCCTGGTTGGATGTTTGAGTTTTCATGTTAGTTTTAGTAAATGTGTTAAAATGGACTTAATCCAAATTGAAGCCATACCTATATTAAGGTTATAAGGGTATTTAAGGTTTCTTCCTCCTCAATTGACATGGTGATAAAATGTTTCCTGCTTCTGCATTTCACTCTTAAAAAGCTTTTTCAAGGAAGAATGCTCGCAAAGCTCCAAACAGATTTTTTTTTTTGAGTTTTCAAACTCGCC
This sequence comes from Megalops atlanticus, assembly GCA_019176425.1. NCBI lineage: Eukaryota > Metazoa > Chordata > Actinopteri > Elopiformes > Megalopidae > Megalops > Megalops atlanticus. The sequence goes on from CM032878.1 coordinate 21,593,368, forward strand.
TAACTGTTCTCACGACATTCCTGTTGCAGCAAGGCTATTATGTTGTCATGTTTGAACAAAACAGTGTATATGCTGAAAAGTTAGAAAATCAAATGCACTACACAAGCTAAATGCTCCTTAAATGCAGCAGGCAGAAAATTCATTTTTCCATTTTTAGTGTGGTGCCTTAAGGTTTAACTGAAACTCACTGCATGTCTGTATGTATAGACCATGCATGTCTTTGAATATATTAGAGTTGAATACACTCTGGCATAGGCAGTTTCCCAGTGACATCTTTGGCCATGAAGGGGTCCAATAGCCCCCAATCTCTGAGCTTGGTCTGAGTTTTTTGTTTTTGCATTGTAGTAATTACCATGGTTTACAGTTTGCATGAGACACAGGTAGGCCAATAGAGTCTCCAAAATACTCCTTAGCAGGACCACTTTGGGAAAATCCTTCTGGTGCACTCTGACATCAGGAGAAGACTTGAATAAGAGGTGCTTCATCTGGAATGCTTTGGTGTTACTGTCTGTGAACTCTGTGAATCCCAAGTGGCCACGTGTATTTGTCAAAGCAACAAAATGAAACTCTCCAAGGGGGTGCATCAATCATGCTGTAAGTCAGAGGTGCAACTGGTGTGCATGAAGCCTGTTGGCCCACACTCTCTTCTCAGAATGCTGCAGGAAATAGTCACTGTGCAATACATCAGGCGGTTCAAGGGCTTTCTTCCAATGTGCATTCATGTACAGAATCAAAATACTTTTGTGATTAGCTTTGGGGAATCACTTCACAGTGGTCAAACAACCATCTGACAATGCTTCTGTGTTGTCCTTCAATTGCAAAGCAAGGTTGGGCGAATATTATGGGCTCACCAGGATGGCCCCTTGCTTATAAGACACTGCATGTTCACCCTTGCACATCACTAAACCTTAATAGATAACAAGGTGGATACCTCCCCTTGGAAGAAACACATTAGCTCATGCCTTGAGACACTTATATGTGTTGCATGTTTGAACTTTCTACAGCCCGTTAGCGTCACACTGACAAAACCCTGTGTCCTGTTTATCCTTGTGTTTTAGTCATTCATACCATTGCAAAATGGTTTCACTGTCGTGAGCCCCTCACACAGTCAGAGCCTGTGCTACTCTCTCCACCACAGAAACAGTTAACTGCTCCATCATATAGATAGCTATATACACAACAAATAGTTTTTCCACACTCTGGAGATATGAAACAGTTCTGCTTCTCATGGAGGAGATCAGACAGCAAGAAGCCTTCCTTTGTGACTTTACAGCCTTATTTTACCCTTCTGGTACCCCTCTGTTCCTTGGTCTATCTGTTTCTATTTTTCTGTGGTGGGAGATCTGATGCTAACTATAGGGATAACATGAAAATAGCTGAAACTGATCAGAGATCTAGGAGAATGTGTGAACACCATTTAACAGGTGGAAAGAGCATCAATTGGAGGAGTGTCTTGTTTGTGTCTGGACCAGGTGCCACTTCTGAGGAGTCTGCCAGTTCTGTCTGGACAGGCCTGGTAAGAACAGTGACTCTTTTTTTAACACTGAGTTTGTGTGTGATGGAGATCTGGAAGAAACAGCTTCAGAAATGGTTTAGGCCCCATGGTCCTATAATCCTCACCACTGGGCTTCACCAACAGTCACCCCTGAGAGCTCTTGATTACTCTTTGAATAAAAGGTTCCCTTTCCATAATGTTACTGCAGAATGGATTGTGGAAATAACATTTTATTACATGTGATGCAATTTTTCAAGTATAAAGTGGACACCGTGTATGGTGAAATTAAGATGGAGCCTTCATGATTCCCTCTTTGTCTGATTCTATTAAGAGACTAAGCAGTGACCTGAAAGTACTAATCAGAAAATGAAATAAACTTCCAGTCTTCAAGTATTTTTATATTTTTATTTTTTCATTTATATTATTTAGTCATCTTATAAATCCCCAGAAAAAATAACTCAAATGCAATACTAAATAAAAATCAGAGAAAAAAATGAATAATTTTAAAATAAATACATATTTGAAAATAATAAAACAAGTAGAATAAAGAAATTCAATCAAAATTGAAAAAAATAAAACCAATTTTAAAAAAAAAGAAGAAAAAATCTGAAAATCATGCATACAGGAAATCATTACACTGAAAACATGGTGTCTTTATACTAAGTAAAGGAATTTAACACATACGTCTTCGACATACATGAATGCACAATATTTTAAAATATTTTTATTACTTTGCAGCTGTGTTAATCCAGCACAACTAGTACGGTGTACAGTTCACATTTCCATTTACACCTTTATGTTTACTGACACTTGTCAGGTTAAGTAATACAACAGCATCCTACCAAACACCTGAGAACCTGAAACCTACAAGATACAAGTCCACCTCCCTACTCAACAATCCACTCTGACTATCCTCCAGTTTATGGTAAAGAAATCTTTAAGTAATGAATCTTAGAATACATCCATACACCTCCACCTTTGTGAACGGAATTTTGAATACAGTCCTTATGATCCCAAATAATTTTCCAAGTAACTCGACAGATGTTAGGGTGGAAAGTCTTTGTGAGCAATATGAAGGAGAGAGAGGATCGCCATTCTCTTTACCTCAGGAAAACAAATCCACTAAAACGAAAAAAAAAAAGAAAAATGACCAACTGATGTCATTCGCTGACGTGCGCCTGGATGTACAGACAGCGCTTTGTTGGCAAACCAGCCTCTGCACGTATGCACATATGTTTAACAAATCTCTCTGTGGTGCTGCATGCGAGGGATGCGAGATGCATAATTTGACAGCGCCCGGCAGCTAGTGGAGCGACGTCGCAGGAGCGTGCGTGGTGCAATGCCAACCCCCGCTAGGAGGATAATTTTAGCCCGGCCTTAGATTAGAGGCAGCCAGCCAGAGGTGCCTTTAAGCTGCTTGGTGGTGCAGAGAGTCCCTTGGATTTGCTTTGCTGAGCCCGCCGCTCCTCCGGGTGGGCGACTGGGGGAAATCGAGGGGGATGGTGGTGGTGGGTACCCAACGTTCCACGCTCTCTAACAGCGGGAAGGGTCTCCGTCAGAATCCCGGTGACAGGCACGTGTACCTGCTCCTCGATCTCCTGGCGTGTCTCTCTCCGTGTTCCCCCCCTGAATCTCAGAATTCATTGTTTTCCCCCCGCAGCTCGCACGGGAGGGGTCTGCTCCAACTGCCTGTGCTGTAGCCGACAATCTCCCCAGCGGTCTATTAGCAATTAGCTGTAATGCTTAAATTATTGTGGGACCGCTCCAAGTTTGCTCAAGAGTGCAGTGTGACTAACAAACTGATGAGTGATCGCACCCCCCCCTCCTGTTTATTTATTTATTTCCCCTGATGGCTTTTTTCTCCTCGTTAGCAGCTCTGAGTGGGAAAAGGCCTGCAGTACTGGAACAGCTGCCATTGTGAGGGGCTGAAATTTCTCTTTTTTGAGGCCTGTTTTCTTCACTATATTTGCAGCAAGAGAGAGGAGGGGACACGTCCTTGAAACAGACAGCTGGGGCCGGATGAGGTGACTTCTTCCCAGTACTATCCGCAGTGTCCTCCAACAAAGCTCCTCCTTGGAGGAGCTGGCAGGAGTTTTTCTTAGTCTGAACAGAGCAAGGTGGAACATAAAAGGACCGGTGGTACAGATATGTAGCTGTGCCCTCTCTGCTGAGCTTCTGCACACCTTGATTGTATTGCATTGTTGTTTATTACATTATCAAGCTTTCAGTTTTCACTCAAAAATGAAAAAAATATGAAATATGAAATTAATAATATATAGTCAAACCTATAAATTTCTCATCTCACTGTTATTCTTTCCAGTGTGGGCTTCAGAGGTGAACACACGTTCAGAAATGGACATTCCCATATTAGGGAATCAGAGTTCCCCAGTTTTTCTGGATCGGTGTTCTGTGTTTGCAATGAATCAAAGTTCTGTAAGCAGCTGTCAGTGGATTCATAATTGGGCTTTTCTAGACTCCAAACTCTCATTGTAAAAAATATTAAAGACGTGTTAAAGTGAAAATAAAATGTAATGAAATGCCCTTGTCTGTAGTGCACTCTGGAAAATGACTATCCTTTCTCTCCTTTGCTCTCCACCCATGTGCAGGATATATAAAAAAGCTGTTGGAGTACACTGACACAGAATTTTGAAAATTTAGATCTGGGAACAGATGGACATGGTTCAATTGAAAAAAGTGAAAGAGAGGGTCTCTGTGCATTTTCACTGTCTGAGGACCTCAGGAACATGCATTATAACAGACTCTATCTCTCTAAAAGTGGCCCTGTCTTTTCTTGGCAAGCTTTCCCATCTCGTTCTTTCAATATCTCTGCCCTCCTCATTCCCTTCTTCAGTCTTACTCACTCTGTCTCACTCCTTTCCTCTGCCCTGCTCTCTCACCTTTTTTTTCTAACCCTGTCTTGGCCATGACTCATCATGGTGGTGTTGTAATTCCTGATTGTGGAGGCACTGAAGCGTACCCGTGGCTGGCTTGTGGGCAGGCGTGGGTGATCAGCCATGGCATTTTGGCCAGTCGGTGACCTCTCTGTGACCTCTCCCAGACGCAGTTAGTAATCAGCTTGCCTGGCCAAAGTGAGGGAGGCTTGGATGTAGGTCTTACTGGCTGCGAGAGCCAAAGGTATCAGGGGCCAAACAACCCTGAATGCGCTATTTCTCTATTTTCTTGGGAGACCCACACCAGCGATGGTAATCAGTCGGGCTTGATAAACAGTGGTCACTCTATCCATTAACACCATATAAAGTCTTACAGAATTATTTAAAATAATTGAGACGTGCCTAATCTCACCATGGGAACCAAATATGCCGCCCCTCCGTTATTTGTCTTATCTGATTTGAGTTAGCTAACGGGGCCAAAACGAAAAAACTAAAGCCCTGGTTCATTTAATTGCAACAAACAAACTAGTGGGCAGTGTGAGAAAGAGTCTGTGGGACACAAACTTGACCCTTGCAAAAAAAAAGAACGTAAAATATTGAGAGCTGAGTCACCAGCAGATTGAAGCCCCAGAGTACTTTTCTTGTTGGAGTTGCTGTGGATTTTCTTTCTCTTCTGCCCTGCCCTGTCACCGCAAAAGGTTGAATGTTTTGGCACGGGCAATTAAAATTAAGTGCTTTGTATATATGCCCTCTACTAGCGATTATAAACATAATTAAGTGTCTGGTTAGTGCTATGACTTTGACCTAACAAGGCCGCCATGGCTTTCCTCACTCTCTGCCAGGGTACAATGTTTTGAATTCAGCAGCGAGATGATTCATCATCTGGTGGTCAGCCCCATTCAACAGGCATAACCACAGCCAGCCACACCAAACGATCTGAGGCGAGCTCTAAAGGACCTGGCTTTAAGCGAAAAAAAGGCTGGACGCTTTGAAACCCTCCTCAGAAACTGATGGGGGGAAACTTGACGTCTGACGGACTGCAGGCAGATAAAAAATATATATATATTCTGGATGCACTTCGTATTTTCCAGTGGAGCAGAGTGAGAGTTTCCATCGCCAAGGCCTGAGGACCCATGTTTGTGCACTTGTCAGACTCAATTCTTTGAGAGCAGGGGAGAAGAGTGGCTGTGTTTCTCTATACTCAGCCAAGGCATTGCGTTCTCATAACACTGCTGCTGCGCTGGCATTATGAGGTCTCTGCAATGCTATGGCAACCTGGTGAAATCAAGTAGCGTTTACCTCCTTCACAATACAAACACGCATAAAGCGTCATGCAATCAGTATCCACTGTACGGTAAACAATACAAGCAGACCCATCTGTAGGACCCTGAGAACACTATATTCCTGGGGCTTGTTCTTCTGCTTTGGACCAGCTTGGATGTTTCAGCCCTTGTGGCAAATGTAAGCAGGAATGTGTCTGAAATGAGCCTGTACCAAGCAGTTCCTTTCCCTACAGAGCTGTCCGCAGGACGTGTCATTGCAGAACAGACCATATGAACAGACAGGCCTTCCTTTCCTTCCCTCCCTCCTGCTTTCAGTCGCCCCTGACACACATAAACAAACTCAGTTAGCTAATGATGCAGACCAGGCCATCGGAGGGCCCTAATTAAGGCTTATTGGCCGCCCGGTGTCAGCTCTCTGGCAAGGATTAATAATGTCTGCCGGGGGCTGTCGCACCACCCTCTCAGTGAGAATGCAGAGCAGCCGGGGGTGACACGGGGCAAGGGGTGTCCTTTCGCTCTTACATTCCCACTCTTCCTGCTAATGTTTACACACCAGGTGACCCAGCCCATAAGACACAACCTCAGACAAGTGGAACCCAGCATCAGTACAGTGATGTGTTCAGGAGATGATAGCTAACCTGTGGACTAAATCAACCAATCAATTAACACACCAATTAATATCAGTACCCTTACCACCACAAATAGTGACAATATAGGCTCAAGATTTGGCAGGCGGCTTAATAGCTTGTGCAGCTATGTTCAGAACTTCTCATGCATATTCCATTGAAGCCAAAATGATTCCTGGGATGTTCTACAGTAACTGGCTCTTTTGCTGTAGGGTGTATCTGTTGTACCCTGCTGGGAGCTTTACCTGACGTGCACAGACACTCATTGGATCGGGCACCATGGCTCCTCTTCTGTGGAATGGCGGGTGAGGGGTTAAGCCCTGTGCGAGTCAGACTCCTGCGTGTGACGCACTGTCTCGGAGAGGGAAAGTTTAACAGGAAAAGCAGTCTAAAAAAGGTCCCAGCACAGAAAGGGCGAAGGTACATTTTCCTTGGCTGACTCCTGGCATTTTTGCACTTGTTTTTCCAATTTGCTTAACTACAGCTCGATGGTTTTTGTATTTGGAATTGCAAAGAGTTCCTATTTTTATTCCGGTGGAAGTCTTGTTTTTATTACCATTGTGGGACTCGTTCTGCTTTCTCCAGGTTTTGCCCTGCTCTCTTAACCCCCAATTCCTAACTAACCCCCTTCTGAAAATACAGATTCTCATTTCTCCATAGCTGTTTACATTCTTAAGCATGCAGTAATTGAATCCTGGGGCTCTGGTCTTGGACAATGTGAATCAGTGGAAAACCTCATTCTGCATATCTTGAATTGAACATTCTAACGGCAATAACAATGACTGAATAACAACACACAGTGTTCAGAGCAGCCATAATAAAACAAATAAAACAAGCATAAATCAAGGCAGCATAACCTTCACAAGGTAAAAAATAAAAGACATCACAAATGTGTGAATTGATTACAAAATTAAAAAAAATCCCATGGGTAATTGCCAATTTGCTTGAATATTGTAGTGGTTTACTTTTTATGACTCCTTCATTACCATACATTTTTCCAAGGGATTCTGATAAAAATCTGTTCTTTATTTAACTTCAGCATTGTACTCATTCAGTGATGTTTAAAACCCTCTTTTAAGTCATAAAGCGCCCGGTAGGGTGACTTTGTGTGCTTATTGGTATTTTAGATCTATTTGCCTCAGTGTGTGTGCCAACCTGAGGGGGAGTCTGGCGGGAGAAGTGACTGTCCTTCATATGTTAATATGCAGCATATGTGGCCCCAGCGTCGCAGGGCTTTTGGGGTCTGACAGTCCCCCATTCATTCACCCTAAAACTGGCTCTCTATTCAAACTGCTTTCACAGAGGGGAGAGGAGGGGGAGGCCAGAAGGAGAAAAGGGGAGGAGGAGGAGGAGGAGGAGGGAGGAGTAGGGGGTGCTCTCTCTGTCCTCGTTGGCTTTGTGAAAAGGAGGGGAAAAACAATAGCTGTGCAAATGGCTCGGTCTCCCTAATGCCTGCGGATCCTCCCCTCCCCTGGAGGATGGCTGTGAGGAAGGGGAGAAGGGGGTGGGGGGTGGGGGTGTCAGGGGGGAAGGCCCCCAGTGTCCTCTGAAATTTTCATAGGTCAGCCTGGACAATGGCCACTTTGATAGCAGCCCTGTGCAAATGTAAATCAGCCAATCGAAAAAAGACAAAACACAACCCCCAGAAAAAGTTTTTTTTTCCTAAATAGAGAGCTGGGGAGTCGTGGCTGGCTCCAGTTTCCCTCAGAAAAGAACGGGTGAAAGAAGGGGAATTGGTGGCTTTTCCCTCTTTCTTTTTTGTGGTGCAGAAAAAACAGAAGGGGGTCGATAGAGAAAACTTTTAAGAACTATCTTTTCCTTGGGAAAGTTTGCAGGACTCCTCTGTTCACTTGTGGAGGATCTTTGGCTGGGGAATACTTGTCATTGTGCTTTTAGGTGCAGCACGGCACTTTCCTGGCCTGTCTGGTGGACCGGGATACACTGTGGGCTTCTCTAAATCCTATTACTGTCAGGTCCAGCTGAAAGGAAATTCGGCGGATGGTGAAAACTTTCCAGCAGTGGTACAATTACTGTTCCAGAACCTTGTTCTATCCAGTGCTCTTGAGATTGTCAGCAATAACATCAAAGTCCTATCAGAATAGGTGTCTACTGGAATGAACATGGCATGACGTGTTTCACAGCATGGTGAAAAGTCAGCTATAGCTGCTGTGGATTGATATCCATAATTAATTTCAACTTGCTCTGTAATAAATGTAAGACATATGGGAGACTGTTTTGTCACATTTCAGATTCTTTTGACTGTAGGAAAGGTAATAGAAATTTCATTCCATACAGCTGTATGTGGTATGTCACTTGGCCCACAGACTTTAAGGCCCTTTTGCTGGACAGAGAAGGAGGGATGTTGATGGTGAGACCCCTGGTTCCCCCAATTTCACACGGACCCCTGAGATCTGATGCTTGCTTTCAGGGGGAGGGGAACTGCACCCCGCGTCTTCTGACTCGCGCAAACTCACAACCGATCCCACCCCCGCCCCTTGCCCCCCACACACACGCAAACAGTAAACACACACAGGTCCCTCGCTGTCTGTCTGCCAGATGGGAACAACCGCCATTATTCAATTTTCTCCCATTTACAGTGGCCACCTTGTCACTCATTCCTTGCCACTGAGAAGTTTGGGGGAGCCTGAAGCATTAGCTGACAATGTACAAGCATAATATCCCATATGGTGACACCTCTATCCCACTGACACAAAACATCCTCGTAAGATTGACACAACATTGTAACGAGGTTAGTTGAATGTTTTGTAAAACATTTTGTGCCGGGGGACCAATGTATAATGTGCATTCCAGCTGGGCTGAGTTACATACATCTGTGAAATAGAAATCTCATCACTATCTTTGGCCCTCAAAATATGCTTTTCCCTCTCACCTTCCATCCAAGTCCCACTTTCCATGCCATTAGCAGCCTCCTCATGAACACTTTGCGACATTGTAAATCCTGCAATGCATTCTCTGTGCCACGTGGTTTTAATCATCTGTACTGTGCTTTACGCGAGGGAAAAAAGCATGTTTACTCGTTTAATCTCTTAAAGCTGCGCTCTCTCATGCTGTGTTGTTGTAGTTTGACGGTCACGAGGGGCGGGAGTGAAGGTGGTGTTGTGAAAGGAGGACTTAACTCTGACAGAGGTGTAACAGGTAGGGTTGTTTCCACTTTTTCTCCGTTATGGCGTTATCCTTTGAACGTTTCAGGTTATGTCAAATTAACTCCATCTACAGTAGCTTTGACAGATTAGAACAGAAACAGAGAAAGAAAGACCGCAACGCCTAACAGTGCAGCAACTGCAACTTTTGATATTTGACTTTAACGTAAATATCTCTTGTTTGTCCATTGTTGGTAACTTCCAATTTGTTGCTTTGGGAAAACATGTCATTAAAGCCCCTTTGAAATGAAAAGAAAATAAGGGGAGCTTTAGAGAAGGTTGACTTTGAATACCAGACATGTTTCTTTTTTGGTGAAGTCTTATACATGCAGAAGAGATTTAGAGTCTCAGAATAATAAAAAAGAGTAAATAAATATGATTTATGTCATCATGGATCCTGACCTGTTGAAACAGTATGAGAATGTAGGAAGGCTCAGTTGCCTCTCTCTCAGTCTGTATCACTTTCTAGCACTCTTTCTATCATGGACAATAGTGGCAATCCTGCATAATGATAGCATTTATTATAAACATATTGAATAAAACATATTGATCATAAACATATTGAATAACTTCACACCATTGCAAGCCTGTAAAATTCACTATAAATATGCAATAAAAGAGACAAATATCACTGTCAGTGAATTATGACTCCCTGTCTGTTTTTTATTTATTTGCAATAGATGTTTGTGATTTAGTGTCCTCTGTTGAGTCTGGTTTTGACTGAATTCCCCTCGAAATGTTTCCCCCAACCCCTGCTCTGCAAGCACACACACACGCACACACACACACACTCACTCCTGGTCCCCCAGTGCCTGGAGGGAAGGAATCGGAGAGGGAGGCTGCTGTCACTGGGTCTGCCTAGGGAGTGCTGGCGCTCGCTGCCCAGAGAGAGGCTGCTTCTGACAGGCACACCCTAGAGACACACAGCCTGTCTCCCAATTGGCCCAGGCGCTGCCCCCAAAATGTAAACCCGGCACGTATGACAGCTGAAAGAAGGGTCATGTGATCACACGCGTATCTGAAAGGCACGTCAGAGCAGCCTGGATGGGTGGCACAGTGCGTCCTCGCAGAGTGAGGAAAGAACTTTAGTGTAGAATCTCTGCAGCAGGCTACATAGATCTCGCTGCTTCGAGGCCTTAAAATCTTAGGAAGCCTGTTTCTACATGCTGTCAACAGGGGCCAGAACATGGTGTGCAGGGCCCTTGATAAATGCTTTTCTTCACTGTTTGCTTGTGTATCACCTCATACCATTCTGGCCCAAAGTCCATGCAGTCTTCAGTACAGCCAGTACATGAAACGCGTAACATCCACTCAGCATAGGCGTAATGCTGTAGAAATATCATCAATGCATTCAAAGCTGAACAGATACTGAGATGTTGTTGTGAAAACTGCAGCATTAAAGCTCTGACCAACCCTGCCATGGGAATGAATTGGAGTCACTAGCAAGAAGCAGGTGCCCCCCTTGGGAAAAAGGTGGGAGTCTCCACAGGAGTTCTGAAGTGATTGATAGCGCACATTATATGATATTGGCATTGCAAAGGGTCAACTGGAGATAAAAATACATATTCCCAAGACTGCCATCCAGAGAGGACAATTCTGGTCTGTGAAAGTTAATGTTGATCATAGTATGACTATCAATTATATTATTTAAGCAATAAGATTGAAACTACTGTTGAAAAGCCCATAATAATTTGGACTGCAATGATGCGAGAGGATTAGTTTAAAGCTTGCGTGGATACACAAACTGTAAAGGAGTATGCTGGGTCTCCGGTCAATGATTTATGAATGGTTTATGAACCTAAAAATAACTGTATCATCAGCCAAAATGCCCAGAGACATCACCCATTGTTGATATGAAAATATACTATGCAGGCATCATCAATGATAAATCCTTTATCAAGTAGCTATCATTTTAAAATGATACAGTCCAGTCAGACTTGCGACTATTCATTCTTATTCTTTCTCTGAATATAGGTCTGAAGCTGTGACAGTCAGACATAGCTATGTTTAGTTTCTATTGAACTGTCACAGAAGACATAATTAGCTGTATAAGTATAATTTGCACAAGCTACTTTGGAAACCTAATTTTTTTGAAAACTAATAATTTTTCATGTTCAATAGCAAAGCATAATGTGTTTATAAACTTCAAATTTGAGTCTACAACAGCGTATAACTGTCCTTCTATGCAAATTTGTAGAACAAACCTATATTACAGCCTGCACACCTCAATGGAGAATCAACCATGTCTTGTCAGATAAGCCCAGCTCCAGCACTGCCTGGCTTAGCACAGTCCTATGGGTGAAAAAGTAGCATTAGTGTCCTGTGTCCATTCTGGGGTTCATACATCACTTTCATGGGCACTTCCACTTTGGGCTTCATTTGCAGAATTATAATTTCAGTGATGTATTATTGGTTTGTATTACAAGGGTTGTGTTTGAGGTCTGTAAAAGAATGTGAGTTATATTACTCTGGACAATTAGTATCTTTCATTTACCAACAGCATAACTGCATAACATTAGGCCTTGCTTAATGATTCCTGTGTTGTATTTCCTCTTCATAGTAAACCATGTTCAAATTCACCCACTGTGATACCAGCTTTTAAATCAGTAAGAGACGACTCTTGCCATAGGGCCTTCAGGTAAAGTTGTTCCATATAATACTGAACTCGTGACTCAAAATCACAGGTGATACTTGGGGACCCCTGCATCATTCTCAAAATCTAATGTTGCGAGTGGTTTGAGTCTCCTGACCCTCTTCCTTCAGGTCGCAAGTTTCAAAATCATGGGTGCATGTGTCATGGTATGCCGGAGATCCTTCAGTAAATTTGGAGACGCCACTTGTAATTATTGGTTAATGTCTCTTTTCTCTGTTTTCAAGCAATGTAAGGGGTTATAAAGTGACAGTCAGGGTTCTGCCAGAGCACGGAGCCCGAGGAGGAAACATCAGACAGAGCAGTATTGAAGATTCTGAGAGCTGTGAGAGAGTTTGCTTAGTGTTTGCGTTCCGTGGGAGGACACACAGAGGGGGCTCTGTTTGAGGTATCTGTGGAAGGAGGAGAGAAAATGATGCCGTTTAGGGTAATGAAAAAGTGCCTTTGTGTCAGAGGCCTGAAAAACAGCCCATTTAGAGTGGTCTGCCTATTAAGGGACAATGGGAAGGGTCTGTCTGTGTGAGAATGCGTTTCACTCCTGTTTGGAACCGTACAAAGACCGTTTGGCGTGCATATCAAGGGAGGACACCAGGAGCTTCTTTTTGGCTCCACTTTCTGTCCCCTTCTCCGTTTTTGGTGGGCTCCATCTTTGTCTTTCTGTCCCCTCACAAAAGGCCTCAGCCTCCTTCCCAGAGCGTGAAGAAGGGGACGGCTGCTCCCTCCACCCGTGGCGTCCTCGGTAACACTTTGTTTACAGGCCTGCAGAGTGGCGGAGGCGCGGGGAGATCGGAACCCGTAGTGACAAGCTCCACTGTGCCTGTGCTCCATGCACCCGGGGGCTCCTGTCTGTGAGGGGCATTGTGGGGGCCTGTCTCTACCTCTCCCTCTCTTCCCCCATCACCCCCTCCACCCCCCCAACCCCCCCCCCCTCCTCAAACACCCTGCAGCCAGCCCTCTCCTCTCCACAGCGGTAGGTCCAGCATGAGGCTAAGGATTGTGGATGCCAGATACTGTTGTCCTCACTGCCTTTCCACAGTCTTTCCCATCAGGCCAGGAGAGAAATAGTGGGGGGAGGTAAAGAGCGCGAGAGAGAGAGAGAGAGAGAGAGAGAGAGAGAGAGAGAGAGAGATATCTTTTGTTATCATCTCTTCTCAGTCTGCCATGTCCCTTGTGTTGTTTGAATCAATTTAATTCTTTTGGTGATGAAACGCCAACAAACTATGGACTAGAACGCTCCTTGACCTCTTAATTTTATAGGACTGAAACAGTTGAGCTCAGACCATGATTGAACATGCAACCAATCTTGTGGGTTGTTTTTGGAAAGCTTTTGTAGTTGCAACAATACCAAATGCTTATCAAGAATGGCATATTTATGATTCTCATTATTATTATTGCATGAATGGCAGACATGCTTTTTAATCTGACTTAGATATGTGTATGTGTGACTGTATATATGTGTATATTTTAGTATGTATGTAGATGTATGTCTACTGCAGCAAGAATACATACAGCAATAGCAGTTCAGGATAAGGGTACAACAGCGATATGAATTTTAAGATACAACCTTCTAGGTACAATTCCAGACAATTTCCAAACCGCTGCCCCACACTGCTTCTCTGATTTCATGTATTAAGTCACACATTCAGAGGGCAGCCTGAGTGTGTCAGAGGCCATCTGCCTTCAATATCCACATCACACCACATTTAATGACACATTTGTAGAGCATAGTGGATTTGAGCTGTGTGTGCGCAAGCAATTGTGTGTGTGTGTGTGTGTCTGTCTGTCTGTGTGTGTGTGTCTACTGTTCTCGTCCGGTCTTGTCAGGGAAGAGGCTGAGGGTAAAAGTGAAAAAAAAAATCATGTTGTAATACTGCTATTGAAAGCTTCTCCCCACAAATCATACTGGGATGATTTGGTATCACTGGGAAATCTGACTGGTAATACAATGTGTTTGTCTGTATATAGGTGCATGCCTGCGTACATACGTGTGTGCGCGCGTGTGAAGTAGACCATCTGGCTTTAAGGCTGCTCAATGTTTATTTCTTTTGTCTCCAAGGCTGTCCTGTCCCTGCATCTCCTGAGAGTTCCACTCCCACAATTGATTAGTTTGTTTTAAACAGCCGCGCCTGCAGAAGCATTTACTCTGACGAGGCTGCATAATGCATGGACAGAAATATCGGCAGGCAGCCACACCTGGACAAATGAACCCCTCGGATGGACTAGGGAGGAATCTCAAGGCACCGTAGACAAGGCAGCACTACTGGACAGTTAGAAAGAGTCCTGGTGAAATGGAGCCAGGCACTTAGTGGGGTCATATTTGGGTGAAGCCACAGAATAGGCAGTCATTTTTGGGGTTGGGGGTGTCACAGTACATCTACAGGGTCTGGAAGAAAAACCTGTTCAACAGTAACATGTAAAAACAACAGCAAATGAGCTAGAAGTTTGTCACTTGTGCAAGAGCAAAGGGTAAACCTGTGTCTTTTCTAGAGCTCTGAAGGGGCTCCGGTGACACCTGAATGTCATATTTTAAATTTCCTTTGTGAAAGGCTTTCAGGGATGTTTGCGTAAATGTGCAGGTTAACCGATTATGAAGGGGGGAGGGGCCACCCCTCTGTGACCTCCACACCACCTCTGGGGTGGTTCCTCTGGATTCCTGGGTGCGAAAAGAGCTCAGGAGTGTCTCCTGCTGTCGCTGGGGGTTTGGAGATGTTAGGGATTATCTTATCTGGGATTCCTTCCTCCCTGTGTAGTTAGGGTCATAGGTGAAGGCAGGAGCCAAAGGTATGCTGTAGCCACTACCTTTAATCACCCTGCAGGTCATTTTACCATTACAACCGGCTATTATAATGCATTAAGATTATGCCTCTGCATTTAAGTGAGTGACTGTGTTTTGTGAAAGACCCCTACTGTGCAGAAAAAAACATCGCGGGGCAGCATTTGTTGTGAATCCTCCGAAAGAGTGAGGATGTCGGAATGGTGCTTGCGCAACGTGTGCGGAAAGCCTTTAAACTAATGAATGAAAAGAAATAATTGCACCCTGCACCGCGGTTTCCGTCAGCTGATGCTTCCGAATGGAATCGGCTGTAACTAATTAGTTGCACCAGAGAAGACAAAAACAATCATCCTGCAAATATGCGACCGATCCAGTTTCTGGTTGAGCGAGGATGAGCTTCCTGTCTGAGCTGGTCGAAGCGCGGCTCCTCATTGCCGGTGGGAATTGCTGTTCTCTCCTGTGGCTGGCTGTGGTTGGCGACCAGCTTATTTAACACCCTCCTCGTGCAATTTCCCACGTTGAATGGGGCTTGATCCCGAAGAGCCATAGCAACACTTCCATTTTCTTTTTGATTCCTTGCTAATTGGTGAATGGAATAGTCAGATTTATGTGTTTAGTTTTAATGGGCCTCATGTGCTGATCGTTTTTCTTTCTTCTCTAACAAGATATTCATGTAGAATATGTAAATTAGCCTGCGTACTAATGTACATGGCATACAGTAAATTTGAGAGGAGCTGCAGTGGAATGTCTCAGCTGTCCGTTGCTGGTTGCAGTCCATTTGTTGCAGTTTATCCTCCCCTGGTGCCTGACTAAATGGGGTCTTTGCTACAGTCGATGCAATTACTCACCCTCTCCTCTGCCCATATCAGTTATGTTCCCCGGGTCTCCAGGCTCAGTCTGCAGTGCCTGCAGAGGTGGAGGTAGGCCCAAATCTTAGCGCACATCATCCTCCTGGGACAGGTGTTTCAGCATGCGCCTGACGACACTCCAGTAATGCATCCAATGAAACGTCAGGGAAATCAAAACAAACGGCAGCCCTGTGCCCCCCAGAGGGGAGCTTCCTCCCCACCTCCATCTGCCCCCCCCCCCAATATAAATATCGGAAATCTTGCTTTTTTCTGAGGACCTCGGAGGCAGCCTGCAGTCAGGAAATAATAATCATTACCTCGCCACACATGGCGGAAAGGATCGATTCCTCAGGTCTGATTGGCATGGAGATGTTTCAGGTCTTTCCACTATGCTCCCCCCGGCCCCCAAATCCCCAGGCCAAAGAAAACTGTTTGACGATGATACGGGTTTAAAAAATTCAGACTGTTTTTTTCCTCACTCTATTGATTATTCTTGCCTTAATCATTTGAGTCATCAGTGTCATTCTTCTGACCTCAGCCCATGTTCAAAATCATGCAGACTTCTCATGGCTTCCTTTTGAACCAGAGGTGGGTTTTCTGCTCAGGGGCCGCTTTTTAATGCTTGCTCCAGTTTCTAAACCGGAAGTGAGTAATCCATAATGAGGCAGAGTGTGATGTTGGTGCCATGCTTATACCCATTCTCCCTGGAAAACAGACACTAATGAATGCCTCTCCCGCTGGACTTTGCCTGCTCTCATTCTCACGTAGGAGCTCTGCTTACTGAGTGTGGAGAGTTGTAGGCTGGAGGGGACAGTGAGTTCAGAGCCTGCATTTCCAAATCACATAGCTTTTCCATGGGAAGGCTGATCTGGGCTGATTTCTGGAAGACACAAAACACGGCTGCCTCTGCCATACTTCCCCTCTCTGAAGTCAGTGACTGTCATGCAGGGTACAGTACTGGGTAACAAAGCAGATGAATCATACAGTCCCACAATGCCAGTTGCTTACACCTGGTAGACCTCCACCAGGCTGCGTGCAGGTTCTGGGGTCAGCATCAAGTGTGAGTCTTTGTAGATGCTGTTTCGTTTCAGCTATGATATAAAAGGCCAACTATGGAGAAATTAAACCCAAGGAAAGCATCGGATGGCCAAACATAGCTGTAACACTGACATGATTAACATGAGAAATTAAGAAGAGTTAGAGATACTTATTAAGGTTAAGTGCCCAACAAGCAAAATATTAACCTTGATGAGTTTGTTCTGAAGTGACTGAATGCATGACTATAAAATAAAATTGAGGTCTTTATGAGAGAGCAATCCAGACACAGCATGGGGCTTTCATAGTTCTCTTACATTTGAAATCTCCAGACGGAGGTTCAGTAACCAGTGTGTTCTTATTCTTGGGGTATATGTATAATAGCGTCTAATTCTGATGAAAATGTGCGCACTATTGTATAGCAAGGCAGAAAAGGTTTATGCTGGGAGGTTTTCCAGCTACTTTGTATTTGCTAAATGCTCCTGTTCCTTTCCATTCAGGCTAATTAATGTGACAAAAAGACATCACCACTATTTAACTGCTAAAACTGGCTGAAACATAATGTTAAAATGTTGGGTCTTAAGCAGATTAAGAGCATAGTGCAATAAAAGAAAAAGAAATTATCTGAGGAAATCTAAAAATGACATATTGGTAGATTTTAAAGATAATTGATAATCTGAAACAGCATTACACGAGAATGATTATCAACAAAGCAAACAATGATCAACTTGCTGTTCATTCTCAGTATAATAGCATGCGTTTCTGCTGTAGTGGAACCTGGAGCAGCCAAGCCTTTGTGTGAAAATTGCTTCCTTTAACTTCACTTTGCTCCAGAGACTGCCTGCAAGCACTCTGGCTGGGTATCGTTATCGGTGTTACATCATTTATATTTGACTCTGTCATTTATGTACTCAGTTTCATTTGATGAATTACATGGATAAGCAGTGTCCCCATCACGTCAGTCTCCCTTCTGTCCATTGTGAAACTAATATATTTTGATAGTTTGCTTGTTAAAAAATCTGACAGCAAATAGTGGTTTTGACATCTAGATATCCTGCTGTTGTGTTCCAGTGGAATGATTAAAAAGCAGAACATGTTGAAATGTAAAATTTAAAATATGGATGTCAAAGTATTATATAAGGTACACACACACATTTTTTCATGTAGTATTTTGATATGAATTACAGTTTTAGGAGGGGTGTTGTTTCTTGGGGTAACCTGTGTACAGTGGGCAAAGTGGCTGTGTGTGGTTGGAAAGGAGAGTGGTTTACTCAAGACCTTCAAATGTGTACTTAAGCAATCTCCTTCCTCCTCCTCCCCCCATCTTTGTTCACAACTCCCTATTTCTCTAATTGCAGTCAACGCCTAGGTTTGTTCCACATGCGGTGCACCAGGCACACCATATCCAGAGACAAGACCAAACAAATCTCTCCGAGACGACCATTAAAGACTGAAATCTTGAAAAAACAACAGACTCTGCAGCTGGAGTATAAGTACAAGATGTGCACTTATGCGGTTTGTATTTTTCAAGCTGCCCTTTGCACTGATAGATTTTCAGATGATGTTGTGGAAGGAATCAATGGGACACAGCCAGTACCAGGAATGACGGTCAATTGGTGGAAAGCTGCAGTTAGATAGTATTTGGATATAGATTTTTCTCAGTCTTCTCTTAACCCCCCTGCAATTACTTCCGCAGCTATGGGGGAGAGGCAATGTGAGATTGCAGAGCATGTGTAACTGGGTGTGTGTGCACCTGCGTGCTGTATATGTGTGTTCATGCTGTTCTTCTCCATTTTCTCTGGGGAAACAGACTGGGGGTAACAGTGAAGTAATAATTTTTGAAGACTCCTATTGTTTACTTTTATTTATAAATTCTGTCAGAGATCAGTATGACTGATTTAGAGTGGATAAGAAAAGGATTGTTGAAAGATTTGTGAAAAACATTAGATATGGTTGAATCCACTGCGAACATGCTTAAAACAGAATTTAGGGTCATTCTCAAAAATGATAGTAAGTTACAGTAGTAGTCTGTGTTAGTAATCTTAAAGTGTTAGCAATTTTACAGTTATTTAGCGTCTATAGTATAATCTATTTGAAGATTGAAATGTAATTATCTAGAGAAGTTTAATGACAATTTGAAAATTAATCCTTGTGTGCTCGAGTGGAAGTAGCCTACAATGAACAAACAGTAAAAGGCCTTGCAAAGTCAGCATGGTGCGATCACTCAATCACTTTCCCTGGGATTCTTTTTGAACTGCTTCTTTGTTTTTCATCCTAGAAGACTTTTTATGTTTTCATGTATGACATTTTATGTTTCACAAATATTATTTTATTAAAGTAACATATACAGAGGAATGTGTTCAAATTGGCCAAACACAATCCACACCATCATTGTATGGTCAGTAGACTTTTGAGAGTTTGTTTGAAAAGGTCCCGTTGGCTCAGGTCAGGGTGACAAAGTGTCCGGCCTGTCTCTAAGCCCCACACTCTCTCCCTATCCCCCGCGCACAGCTCTCCTCCTCGGAGATGAGTGTCTCAGTCCTCACAGAAAGCACTTTTTCCCCTTGCATGCAGTGCGCCGCAGCAATAAATTACCCAGAAATTCAATGTACATCTCTTTGTTCTCTCCACCAGATAATTCAATTCATTTTAGCCTGGCTTTACATTCCCAATGATGAATGCATCGACTATGCAATTAAAGAACCCATGCATTAGAACACTGCTGTGCTCACACACACACACACACACACACACACACACACACACACACACACACACACACACACACACACACACACACACGGTGCTTTACCATCACCCTGCTGACTGTGTGTTTTAGGACTTCTTTCAGTTGGCACTTTGCTTGTTTAAAGGAATAGCTGCCCCAGAACCTGAGTAAACACTTATGGGGAATATTGGCAAGAAAAGCAAATAATGCACATTGACCACATGTACCAAGCACAAACTGCATGCTTCAGAGAATCATCGATTTCTACCCCACTTCCAAAGATTCCTCTTATCTTCCTGCTTTCTCTGTTATAATTATAATAGTGATGCTGATGGTGTATATTATTCTTAATTCTTTAATTTTTTTTAATATTAATAGCACAACACAGCAATGCTATAAATATAGTACTGCTGCTGGTACTCTCACAGTTATTGCTATTGTACCACTTCTGCAGCTACTAATAATCATAACTCTGCTACTACTACCTGTACTACTTCTGCTACTAAAAGTAACATTGCTAATAATGGTAGTAACAATAACTGCAGCTACTACATTTTACAAGTCATAATAACAATAGTAACAATACATCTTCTTTAACACATGTGGGGGCCTGTGAGTGGTGTATTGACATGTCACATCTTAAAACGATCACATTTTATCATCTCATGTTTGTATTTTATTATTGATGAAAAAATCATAAGAAAGATGATATCAAATACAACATGTTCACTACAGGTAACTGGCAAAATAAAGGAAATACTTGAAAGTAAGGGATACAAAGTATACTGAAAGCAGGTGCTTCCACACAGGTGTGGGTTTTGAGTTAGTTAAGCAATTAACATCCCATCTTGCTGAGGGTCATGTATAAAAATGCTGAGCAGGCCAAGTTTCCCATTATTTCAGCTAACACGGCAAGAAGAAGAGATCTCAGTGACTTTGAAAGAGGGATGATTGTTGGGGCACATTTATCAGGAGCTTCAGTGAGGAAGGCTGCTCAACTTGCTGACGGTTCACAAGAAACAGTGGCTAAAGTGATGTCGAAATGGAAGTCTGAGGGAAAGACATCATCAACTAGGGGCAACTGTGGTTCAAGAGCATACACGTTGACTATAATATGTGTGCATTGATTTGAGATGTAAGGCAAAACAGATGAGCAACTCTGAATCGATAAACTGCAAATATCAATCTAGGAAGTGAGCCGGGAGTTTCATCATGAACAGTCCATCAAGAACTTCAGAGAGAGGAATACTATGGCCGGGTTGAAGCACAAAACCCCTTCTTCCACATAAAAATGCATGTTTTGTGAGTAAGGTGGTGCAGAGAACACTGGCAGAGGTGTACTGAGCAAATGGAGCAAATGAAAGAATACATATGGTCAGATGAGTCATGCTTCACCCTGTTCTCAACAAGTGGACAAGTGCATTTGTGGTGCGTGCCAAAAGAAACCTACAGGCCAGAGTGCTTGTTTCCTACAGTGAGAGGTTCTGGCAGCCCCGTTATGGTGTGGAGTGCATTTTTCTGGCATGGTTTAGGTCCACTCAGCCCCCTAGATGGCAAGTTAAATGCATTTCACAGTGATTACCTTTATCCTACAGCGATGCATTTCTATCCCGATGGGAGCAGTCGCTTCTAGGATGACAGCACTCCCCTCCACAGGGCATGAGTGGTCACTGAATAGTTTAATGAGCATGAAAACAATGTAAACCATATGCTGTGACCGTCACAGTCACCAGACCTGAGACAGTTTTCCAGCACCATAAACAAGACAACAAATGATGGAATTTCTAGTGGGAGAATGATGTTGCATCCCTCCAATAGAGTTTGAGGCACTTACATAATCTATGCCAAGGCACATTCAAGCTGTTCTGGTGACTCGAGGAAGCCCAGTGCCCTATTAAGACACTTGTATGTTTGTGTTTCCATTATTTTTGTAGTTTCCTGTACATTCTAGATAACTATAAAGTGGTGCCAGCACATGTTTGAAAGCAGCACTGACAAACGGGTGAATATTACAGCAGCAATCAGAATTACAAACATATTTGGACTTTGTGCTTGTGCTGTTAGGGGGTTGTAGCTATTGGAAGTTGCACAGCCTTACATGTTGTTCCAGCCCTGCGCTATGGATCATTGGATTGACATCTTGAATGAATGGATGAATTCAAGCCGAAAAACGGATGTGGGGAGCCAGCCAAAAAACGTACAACCTGCTCAGAGTCCTGGGATTAATGCAGCTCAATAAAAACAGAATTCCAGACATAAATGCCAATGCATTAAGAATGGAATTTACAGGAAACACAAGATGCACGGGAATGGGTACAGGCGATGTCATCTCTGGTTTGAAGGCAGAGGAAAGGACTTGGTCGTACAGATGGGGTCATCATCCTTCTTCCCCAAGCTGTGGACACCGTGGAGCAGAGAATTGTGGGAATGAAAGGTGAAGCAAGGGTGGAACATGGGTGGCAGAAAAATGTGACATTAGAGGATGGAGACGTATTGGTTCTTTTGAATGTGTTGTAAAGCAGGTTTAGCAGGTTTTATAATTGCTGAGAGGTTTTCTGCATAATTTCTTAACTGCTCTCCTTAGCAAAGAAAGAGGACAACAAATTGTTTCTTAGAATACATTAGTATGTAATGTAGAAATTTAAACTGCGTGTTCATTTTAAGCAGTGTGTGCTACTTTATTTTTCAATGAATATCAGGATTTCAAAGCTTTACTGTCATTACTACATTATTTGTTATCTGGTCTAGAACATGGCTGATATGAAAACTCCAAGTAAAGGACAGAGACAGACTGCAGTGAGATCCTCAATAAATGCAGAGAATTATAAAAGCTGGTAAAACTCAACATTGTGTAGGCAGAGAGACAAATATTAAAAAGGTCACTTCTCTAAGAAGTTGGAGCACTGTTTCCCCCTCCAGTTCTGTCTCCTTAAATTTGCACTAGGCCTCCATTTAGGTCTCAGTGATGGCTAGCCAATTAGAAAAAGAGCAGAAGGAGACCGGCAGTAGCACTCTCACAGAAGGGCTATGATTGGTGAGCAAACCTGTCACCTGTTGTGCTGGATCCTGGAGACTGCAGGTTGCATTGACCTTGAGGGGGAGTTTTGAGGTGGTGCTTCACTAAGATCTTGCGCAACCTCATGGTCTCAAATGGGTTACACCACATGGACAAGCTCTGCCAATGCTGCTGTTTGTCATTCCTCTGTCCTCTTTTGGCAAAATATATAAATGGTTCAAGTCATAAAGGATTCGGGTTCAGGACGGTATAGAGGGCATGCCTTTTGTTCGTGAAACAAATGAAATGGCGAAACAAAATGCCGAAACCCCGAGAGAGAGCCTCTGTATCCTGAGAGAGATTTACGCTGGGACCAAAGCCCGCCCTATTGTCCCCCTTGGAGCAGCCCTCTCGCACTGAGCAGGAATCGTGGGGCAGCCTGATTGTCGCTGAAGGAAGACCCATTTGATTAATGGGGCGCTTGTAAACGAAGCCCTTGAAACAAAAGCGAAAGTGTAGAGAGTGGAGATAAGACCCACTCCAGTCAAGTTTGCCGTCATCCCTCTTCCACTAATGACCTCTGCTGTCTCTGGGTAATGGCGGGCCAGCAGGTAGGGGAATGCAAAAACACACCCTGACACGCACATTCATTCTGTAAATGAAAAGAGATCATTGTGAGAGAAACCGACGTGTCTTTATCCCCCCCCCTCCCCGAATAAATAAAAATGTATGACCTGCCCGAAATATGGACAATGCCATTACTGATTTAATTTAAATAGCTTCTATTATTCTGCCTCTCCGCAGCCTGGGCTGAATGTTAAAATGGCACGGTGCGTCAAAGCATCTCGACCCATGCGAGGGCAATATGCAAAAGAGTGCGGAGGAAATAACACCGCTGTTCTTCCCGACGGTGGCCACACTGAAAGGTTTATTAGGTTCCTTTCAGCAGTGTTTATTTTTCAAATGAGCAAAATAATAATTAACAGCCTGATAGCAAATTATGGTCCGCTTTATCTCCTCAGGCCACACAGGCTGTTATGAAATGTGTATGTAAAAATGTGGCCTTGTGTGTTTGAGCTTCAATCATAGTGGGGGGGAACTTGCTGTACATTTCATTTCAGGCGCTCCCTCAGGCCCCAGGGGCCGTCAGTAATACAGTCTGCTGTTTGTAAGATCCAGAGTAAACACAGGAGACCAGGGGAGATGTGCGAATAGAGTAATTGCACTGTGAGGTTATGAATCTATCAGGAGTAGCTGGGAGAATGGTTGTTGTGTTTGCACGTAAAACATTTGGGACGCTCCGGTATGTGACAGCACTAGAAGTCTCGGAATCCAATCTGTCGAGATGCCTGGACTTTCTTTCCATTGACAAGAGCTGTTGCAAAATGGGGAGGTGGGCAGGGGGGATGGGGAGGTGGCCCAGAAAAACTTGATAACCCACTGTCTCTTTAGTTGACTCTGTTTTGATTTGAAAAGGCAAGGGACAATTATAATTGCTGTGGGTACATAGCTGTAGTGAGTTGGTAGTGATAATACTACCTGTGAGTCATGCAGGTTTGAATCATGTCTGCATACCTAACCATCTAAACTTGGAGACCCCAAGCTGGGTCTTTAACCATATGAGGTAATCAGAAAGTGGTCTAGTCTATCTAGTCTAGTGTATTAAATCAATTGTGGAATGTAGGAATTGGGAAGCTGATAGCGTGCTCCCCTTTAAGGGGTTTATTTAGCCTTTCACAACAAAAACACTCACTACACAAAAATCATCTCTGTGAGGGTTTTCTCATAATTTTTCTTTAAAGGCAACCGTTTCTATTTTTCCATATTTCCAAAGGTTTCAGTTAGTTCCTGCTTGTAAAAATAATGATGATGAAAATAATAAGGCTTACATACCAATTTAAATCCATACCACGTGTCATTGAATGTCAACCATGTGACATTCATGCGAAATTCACTTTCAATCATTAAATTGCTCTTAAGGTGCTGAAGTTCAGATTCAATCAATTATTTAAGCAATACTAATTCAAACCAATTCATTTCAAATTCCATTCTCCGATGGCACAGTGTAACTCCATACTTACACTTAAACATGCCGAAAAGAGAAGGTCCTTTTAAAATTAGATCGTCCCAAGCTTGATAGTGTGCTCTGACAGGAAGGATGACAGTTGACCTCATATCATTCAGATGTTTCCTTAGTGGGATGTTAATATGTTCCTGCCTGTTGGGAATCTCCACTGCAGCGGTAACTGTGATTGTGTGCATTTAGTCTTTGTATTGTATTCTTTTTGTAATGTTGGAGGAGGCCTAAGCGTGGAACTAACCTGTGGTCTTGAGCGCTGACTTCCCTGTTATTCTTGCATGAACTCTTCCTGTTTCTTATTATGCATTTGCTGAAATGTGAATTAATAAGAGGTGTGGCTCATGCCATAGACCAGCTCTTTGGTGATAGAGGAAGGGGGAATGGCATCCTGGCCACTTACTCCTACTGCAAGGCACTTACACTTAGGGCCTACGTTGGTCACACTCGCTTTCTGCGTGGCTGATGTTTCTTATTGATCCTACCTTCCCTCCAGTAAGATGTGCCTTAAATGACTCAGGTCCTCTTCCAGTTTCACCTTGTGATCTTGTCATCTTGTGTTCATGAAGGTAATGCTTATTTCTTACAAAAGGCATATGACTGGTCACCCAGCTCTGCACACAGCATGGTGCAGTGCTGTTGCTTCACGTGTGGAGATTTGTGTGTGTGTGTGTGTGTGTGTGTGTGTGTGTGTGTGTGTGTTTGTGTAGGTGTGCGCACATGCCTTTGGTTATTGTGCAGCCCAAACCAGTTACCAGTAACTGTGTAAACAAACCTGCATGCTTTGTCACTAAGGCTGGAGGCTAGAGGCTGGTACCTTACTAATTTGAGTAATTATGAATGAAATCTTTAATGCCACACTGTATGCAGTGATTGCATGTAAGGCTTTCATCATGCTGCATATATGTAATCTGATTTGACTGACATACTCTAAAAAATTAATAAATGTTCAAGCTGGTATCAAACACTTTGCTGTGACACAGATTAGCTAAAAGACCCATGGGGCTAAACTCAAATGGCCTCAGGAATGCAAGTACCTCAGGTCTGGAAACAATCCAAGATCTTACTTCCCTATGCGTGGATCAAGTCATCATTAGTTCTTATTCTAAGGTGACTTCCATATCCTACATTTTATAGATTATCAAATCTTAGAGCTGTAACCCACAACCCTCTATTCCAATTTTCTAAGTGCTCCTCCACACTGCCACCCGGGGTGTAAAAGTTGATTTTTCATGAATGCACATAACATTCATTCATGGAAGGGTTGTAATTTTGAACCATAGGTATCTGTAGGTATCTGAGAAAAGAAGATAATCTTATCTGCTTTACCCTGGCAAGTATGTTTGTGTAATGACATAATGGGAAAAAGAACCTCACCCGTCACCTGCCACCTCGTCTGGCCTCTACTGACCTCATCAACTGTGAATTGATTCAATTATGAGTTAGAAAACATCCCCCTCATGCTTCACACTGAAGCACTCACTGTTGTCACATTGACAGTCTGATTCATTCAGAAAAAATCTTGCGGGGTCAAGGTAAAAAGGAGCAACGTGAATTTTGTGGGGTTTCTACATTTTGTGGTTTGCCTTTCTACTTGACGCATTCTCATAAAACTAAGCGGTTTACCAAACGGGCACATGGGAGAAAACTGGCCCTCTACCATACCATTATTTTTTTATTTTTTCATGTTTGGTTTGTACTTGCACACTTTTACAGTAAGAAGAGGATTTTGTCATTCTTCAGCATCGCATTGGCCACCAGTGTTGACAGTGCTTTTCCCATGCCTTGACTCTTGAATGAGCTGTGATGCAGGCAGTGGTTACATTGGGTGTGGGTGTGGTGGGTGTGGACCTTCCTTTGAGCATGGCTCCAGTGTCGCAGTGGTATATCCTGAATGACCTTTTAGGCTATCTCAGGCCTCCCTTGTACTTTTTATAGAATGCGTGTTTGTGTATGTTCCATTATGGTGGGCAGTTGCTAATTTTGTGATTTTCGAAAGGCAGTTTTTTCCACTAACGCCCTCTCCCACCCCAGGAGTGTGTAGGTGTGTGGGAGTGTGGGAGTGTGTGTGTGTGTGTGTGTGTGTGTGTGAGAACAGGAGCAGTCGGATGGTGATCTGAGACCTGGCACCACTCGGCCCCTGTTTGAGGAGAGAGCCAGATCTTGTCACCTAGACACCGAGAGAACAGCAGTGGCAGTGTCACACAGTCTGCCGGCAATGATCCACACTGTCACTTCACATCAGCTGCTGTGTCTCCTAATGGATGGGTGTCACAAGCAGGGACTTTATCCTTCCCTCTGTTTTCCTCTTCCCTCACTCTTTTTACCCTCTGCCTTCTTTTCTCTCTTTTCTCTGTGTCTTAATTTCCTCTAGCTCTCTTCTCTCCACTGTGGCTAGATTGCATCTAGATCTGGATTGCAGCTCTTTCTCTCTCCCACAGTGTGTGTGTGTGTGTGTGTGTGTGTGTGTGTGTGTTTCCCCTCCCCCTAACACCTCCAGGTTTTCATTGGCAAAGCTGTGTGGGGCAAGAAGGTGTGTGCCAGTCTGTCTGCGTGAATGTGTGGCTGTGCATGCGCGCGTGTGTGCATGTGTGCCCATGGGTGTGTGCGTGTGTGAGTGTGCGCGCGTGTGCGAATGCGAGTGAGACAAACCAACCAACCCCAGTGGCTGCGCAACGTACCTCCGTCTCTTAGCAACATCGACAAGCGCCGCTGGCTCCTGCCTACCTTTCCTCCCGGATGGAGATGCTCCCGTATGATAGGAGCTGACTTCCATGTGGGGGGATCTGGATGTGAGCAGCCTCGCCTGTCCCGGGCGGGGAGTGCCTGCGCCGCGCCAGCCTGGCCCCTCCGTCAGAAAACGTCGGCTTTGATTCATGTTCTCCATCTCCCCGACGGCAAACGCTCTCGGATGAGGGCAGATTCAAGAGAGACAGATCACAGTGACTTCTTACTGGCTTCAGTGCGACTACTAGTGATATTGAGAATGATCAGAGAGGGAAAGAAAGAGAGAGATGGGGGGAGAAAGAGAGAGAGAAGAGAGAGAGAGAGAGAGAGAGAGAGAGAGAGAGAGAGAGAGAGACAGAAAGAAGACCTCAGCACCTTAGATGGAAGGCATGACATAACTTGTCTGCTGCGTTGTGATCAGTGAAAACCCTCGGTCGGCAAATAGGTGCACAGAGGTGTTGCCAATCTAACCCTATGGGACCTAAAAGAGACAAAACATCTGACAGTCAGCTCGACACCCCACTGGGGGGTGGTGGTGGTGGTGAAGGGGGTTTAGGGCCAGCGAGGCGTGGTGTGATGGCGTGCTCTTTCAACACATCATTCTCACCAAAGAGCCACTTCAATAATTCATCACACTCTCTCCACACAGCTCCCCTCTGTGGCAGGCTAACAGTTTTCAGCAGTCTTTAAACAGCTCGGAGGAAACGACACAGGATTTGAGGACTAAAAACCAGACCCGCAAGGATGCCATGTCTAAGAACTTTACGCCGAGTTCCAGGGCCTCGCTGATCATGTTTGCTTTAGCTTTTTTTTCATCATCAGGTTTACATTCACATTTTGATGTCTGGCAGATGCACTTACCCAGAGCAACTTAGACAAAAAATGTTCACAAGTGCATATTATGAGGCAAAATGAAGTTAAATACATACAGAAAACATCAGACTACACCTGAACATGTGTCAATGCATCATATGATGCTATATAGTGCCATAGCTAATATAGACTAAATATTTCATCACTAGAAATTTCAACAACTAGTGTCAGTGCAATAATGATGATTCCCAAAGGCACAATTCAACTGATATAACAACAAAGTTAGAGAACTAAGATTCAGGCTGAAGAGTCTGATCTTCAGTCTGTGGTGGGAAATAGCCTGTGACTCTGCTGTCCTGACTGTTGGCAATTCAGTCAATTCTTCTTTGATTGCCTCATCTCTCAGAAGTGCAAATCAAATTTTGTGAAACCTTAAAATACTCCACAATTCAAAATTCAATAAATATATTCTCTATCCCAGATGAGGAGATTTGTATTTAAGTGACCATAACAGTTGAGAACGTAGGAAAATTGTAAAGCTGAAAAGGTGAAAAAGTAGGAAAATTCAAGTAAGAGTGATGTGACACTCTTATTTAACCAATGTCAGGACAGTGCATTTCAGCACACATTGCTTTTCAGACAAAAAGTGCCCACCACTCATCAGGTCAGTGGGGTGAAATTTTGAGAAGCCAAAGGGTCTCTCAAGGAGCCTAAATGCTCATTCAAGCAATACTGCATATATTAGAAAATATATGAACAGCTTTCACAATAGACAGTTTATACCAAAGAACATGTGTATATTAAAGTGAGTATAATGACTGTCACGTTTCGATACATACGAGGAATATGCTTTCCATATATTGTATTTCATATTTTATTTTTGGTTACTATGGCCAAAGATGTCCTACTTACATCTTGTTATTCACATGTATTTAATGAAGCAATTAAGTTTAAGTATCTTGGTACTGAAATGTCATAGTGCCTCTTACACATGGGGGGAATAGTTTTGAAGAGGCTAATTTTGGTAGTGGACAAGTGCATGGTTTTGGAACCAAGATGAGCCTTTTCAATACTTATGCATAAATGGTTCAAATTAACTAGGAAAAACACCACTCTCTACTTGGCAGACCTCTCTTATGCCATCAGTAATGCAGTCAGAGTAATTACTTGCCACCATCCTCCTTACACCTGCTGCACATGGCACACGCATGACCTTAAAGGTCCTTTAACTTTGTAATTCATTAAAAAGATATGTAAATCTACTTTAATGTATTTAAGCATTATTTGACAGACATGTAAAATACATGAAGATCTGATGATTGGATGTGTTATGAGGGGGAAACATGGGCCTCGTTGGTATATTGGTCTTCTGTCACATACAATGGTTTATTCAAGGCAGGACAGGATCAGTTCAATAAGGTGCATGAACAATCGGAAAAATAAAAGTAAGCGTTAAGACAATGTCTATGAATTAATAAACTAAATGCTTTCATATTCCTCTGTGTATTATTCCTCATTACCACATATGCATTTTATATTGCATCTTGCAACAATAAACTAATTCATTCATGAAAGAAAAAAAGCAAATCCAGTCATTCCAAAGTAATCATTTGGTAACTGTTTGAAGTAACTCTCTGACTTGCTTTCTCAAGCCCCATAGCCACGCTGTGAATATGGTGAGAGATGGTTAATCAGCTGAATGGTGGTAATTTCCCCAGACGGCAGGTGGAGAGCAGTGAAAACACACTGCGCTCCCTGCTCACACAGCTTAACCCCGCTCAACCTTGAGAGCATTCATCAATGAGCGGAGTGTTTGGCAGGTGCACTCCGGGTGGGCCTCGAAAGGCCTGTCTGCGTTACGCGCGCCCGTGCGTGTGGATGTGATTGCGTGTCCCTCCGCGACTGGATGTGTGTCCGCGTGTCTTTCTCTCTCTCTCTCTCTGTATTGCTGTTCGCCCTCCTCCAGCTACCCCATCTCTCCTGTTACCCCAGCCGTGGGACTGCTGTTAAATCATTCAGGCTGTATCCGGGTCGTGGGTTCGAGTTTCTGCTGTGGGGCAGTCGGTGGCCGGACCGGCTGATATCCTATATATGTAACCGTGTTTTCGTCTCCTTTTTCTCCAGTTCACCTCTGCCATTCAGGTGTACACTGTGGTGAGAGGGGAGACTGGTCGAGATGCAGCTGTGGTACTTAGCGTGATCGCTACTATCAGTGTCAGTGGCTTTAAGGCCAGGGGAGCCTCGTGGTTACAGAAAACAAAAGAAAAGCATTTTTCTATATTTTGCTCCCTCTGTTTGATGGAATAGGCACTTAAATCGAAGTAGAAGGCCATTTCCACAATCCTCTCCTCTTAAAAAACATCTGCAGGGTGCTCCCCAGTGCTCTGTTCTGCTGTGAAGGAAAATGCAGATCTAACAAACTGACCTATTACTCCTGCAACATGAGGCTTGATCTGACTGTTAATTAAAGGACTGGTCAGCACATCTTTTTTGCATCCTTCAGTTTTGTGGTCTGCAAATTCACTGCTAATGACCCAAGCCCTGCGCACACGACTTGTTCGGAGGATTTATTGTCCTTTACTTGTTCTTTAATGAGGCAGGGTCACTTTGTTAAGACAAAATATTTCTTTTTTTGAAAATGCATGTTGCTAATTCTTTTGCTGTGTTCTGACTGGGCCACACTCGAAGGGCATTAATTTCGTATTGTGTCAGCTTGCAGCCATTTGCAACGGTAATAACGCTTTTTTCACTTTTTTTCACAGGTATACCTGACCTGAGATCCATTCCAGCTGCCTCAGATATCAGTTGCCCCTGACTCTGCCCCTACATGCCAGCTGTTAATATGGAGTGGCAAAAGTGTTTGTGAATTCAACATTTTTTGTGAGCCTTTGATATTTAAAGAATAGAAAGTGATAGTGCATCTGCATTATTTTGTGGACTGTCAGGTGATTTGTCTCTGTTGATTGCTGTTGTCATACTCACATTTTAGTTCATGCCGGTTAAGTCAACAAAAATGATATTACACATGATTAGCATTTAGGTGTAGTGTGAAAGAAATTAAGGATTCCATGTTAGTAATTACAGTAATGCTCAAAGGAAGGTTACTCCAGCCAGGCGAAGCCCTGCTCAGCATTCTCCTGCGCTTTGTGTCTCTCGCTCAGTTCTCGCTCTGTGCAGCAAAACACCACAAGAAACATTTTACATAACCGTGTCCACTAATGTGAATGTAACTAGATAGATTACCAAATAGCCCTGTTCATTCTCTCAATATAGTATTACCTTTAAATAATTACAGGTGTGTGTTATATTTATTCAGGTGTGTGCAGATCATAACATCGTAATTCCTCATTCATGGTGTCATAATAAACACACCTACTCAGGCTCAGTTTTGACTTTAGAGAATCATGCTGGAGAGCAAGCTGAAAGGAACATTTTCTGGTTGAGCCTGGGCAGAGGTACACAGGAGGTACTGTAAGTATGATAAAAACCCAGCAGCAGAGTTGTGGTAAGGAGCGTTACTAAAGGTTCCCAGGTGGGCCACCACTGTTGTAACCTTGGTCAAGGCACTTAACCTGAATTGCCTCAGTAAATATCCAGCTGTATCAATGGATGACATGTAAAAGTAATGTAAGCCCTATAAACATCTCTGGATAACAGTGTCTACAAACATACTTTGTAGCTGAATCTGGGCTGATGTAAGCATGGCATTTGTCGTTTTGTGTTTGAATCTCACCACAGTTTAAAATTTATGCCCAGTCTGCACTGTAGGGGCAGGACAGAGCAGACACCAGTGTTGATCCTGTTGGAATCAAAAGATGCTCTTCGGCGGAAATGGGTGGTTCGCCGCAGGGAACGCGCACAAACCCAGTGTTCTGTGGCTGCTTATCCTGGCTGGAAGGATTTGGCTTGTGCCGCGCATCCGATCATTCCCCAGTAGGGAATAAAATAACCCGCAGCAAGGAGATACTTCTGCACTGAGGAAGTGGACGCAATGTGTTACATGAGACGACAGTCATGCGTTAAACGCCCTACTGTTCTTGGACAATAGACGTCAGCTGTTTTGGAACCAGCACCTTATTAGCAATGTCTGTAAGCTATGTCTGCGGTGTGGCATAATGGTTAGGTATATGGGATGTACTGCGTGAGCTACTGCTTTTGTGCCCTTCAGCATGCCAATTGCGGTTCATTTAATAAATGCCAAAAAGGTAAATATATAAATAATAATAACTCTTACATTTTCAGAAACCTCAAGATGGTTTGGATGAATTTGGCAGTGATGTAATCTAGTGAGTTACATGCCCAACATGCATGTTGGGATACAAACAAAAAGCTTTAGTCAGCCAAATGGGTGAAAATGGTAAGGGAGGGAGGGAGGGAAAATCGGAGTTGGAAAAGGCCAAAATTCAGTCAACCTCCCGGAAAGGAGTCAAGTTTGAACAGGTTTAAACTGACCCAAACTGGCTTTTAGGCGGCAGGCAAAGTTTTTCTACTTTTGCGTTCCAATCGGAAGCCCATTTTTAACTCTCTGTCTCTCTCTTTGTTGTTGAAACAGTTGCTCCTGATTAGGGTTCTGTCAGAAGCTTAGGAGGGGGCCGGGGGAAGGGGTGGTGGGGTGGAGGCATCAATGCCACAAATAGCTTTCTCACTCCTCTTTTTTTCTCTTTTTCCTTTTCTCTTTCCCTGCCTCTGCCACTTCCCCCCTCCATCTGCAGCCTGACCTCTGCTATTCTTCACTCTGATTTTGCTCCTTCAAAGGCCTCAGGATGTCAGTAATTGGAGGGGATGTGATGTGCTGGGGCCCCACTTTGGGGCGGGGAGGCCCAGAGTGGCGGAGAGGTCAGGGGGAGACTGTCTCACTCTGACATGCAGGCTTGGACTGCAGCACCCAGCCACAACAGGCCCCAGGCAGCTTGCGAACAGCAGCAGTAGCACGGAGCTCTTTTCCAAGCCCTCTGTGTGTTTAAATCTGCTCTTCCCTGGTACCAGAAGGCAGGCACAATTGTGGAATATTCCGTTTTGGTTTTGTTCAGAGTAGCGTTATCGGCGTGCTAGATGCTGTATGCCTCTTGAAAGACTTGTACAGAGATTTACACACATACAAACTACAGACATGTAGTAACATGCAAGTGCATTTGCGCAAGCACACATATACACACACATACACTGCAAAGGGAAGCTTTTAGGCACACACAGTTAAAAAGGTAATAAAGGCAAAACAGCAGAGGGAAAATTATTTGTGCATCTTGTCATCCTTGATATACTTGATATACTTTCGAAAATTGGATTTCTATTTTCTTGATGTGTGACAGACACGACTTCTGTGGAAATTAGGTGGATGAATTCCTTTGAAAGCTGTGCGGGTTTGCGGGCAGAAAGAGACTGTGGGTGAGTCAAACAGCCGTGGACATGCTGAGTGAGTTCAGGAGAGGTCTCTGGTACTCCTGGGGGGCAACAATCACGTCAATGGCCGCCGAGCTCCCCAGCCCAGTACCGGGGGAAGACGAGGGGGTGGGAATCTATTTTGGTTCTCTCAGCACCAACCCCCCCCCCCAAACCCTCCCCGCCCCAGCGCAGGCAAACAGGAGTGCCATTGACAAGTCAGGTCACTCCATTTTGCAGACGGCTCCAGGAAGGGGAGGGATCCGTCCTCCCTTGGTGAATGCCATGGACGGCGCCACAGAGAGACAGGCACGACGTGAGTGGGGAGCTAAGTCCACGCTTCGGGGTACCCGTGAGCAGCAGCTCCCCCGACTCACCCAGACTCCCTGCAGCCACGTCATTGCATTCCCGAAGAGAGGAAGCCGATAACTGCTTGTACCGCGTAAAATTACTGCCGGACCCCGTCAGCGCCACCGGCCCTCCGACCCTTCCCACCTCACACAACAATCTGCTGTGTTTTGGCAATGAGATCAATGTCAGAGCGGGAGTGAGGAGAGAGATGCCGCTTTGCCTGGTGACACTGTGCCCCCGCCCTCTGCCCCCATAAAGGGAACAGGGTGATGTCCCAGGCACTTCCCGCTTGCTGGAGGGTGCGGGGTCCCGCCCTTCCCTCTCTTCCCTCCTTCACCTTTGCCTGCGCTTCTGCCTCATCCTCCTTTTGCTGATTTCTGCGAATGACTGTCCGTCTCACCCCTCTCGTCGTATTTCCCCCACTTTTTTTGGGATATGTGTGCACATGAATGGCTGAGAAAATTTTGTCCTGTGCATGCATGCATTCGTGTTCACAAGCCAAACATCGGGGCCTGCTTTGTTTTTGTTCAGGTTGTGAATATGTGTGTGGGTGCACAGGGTAGTACGGGTAGGTGTATGCACTGCTTCTCAGCTCTGCTATGTGTAAAGGACAAGCCATCAATCCAGTAAGGTTTGAATCAGTGTGAGTTTTCACCTGCCACCCCGGATGAAAGCACATTTGGAGGGCAAGCTTGTCTGCTGTCTGTTCTCGCTGAGAAGGCGGAACGACAACCAATGAAAAGCCACCGAAATGCCAGGCTGTTCAGACAGGCAACTGACAGCGAACCAGCCCAAAAGATACAGTCGCTTCCGAGGAGACAGATTTCAAAAGTGCGTCACTCTCGACACGTGCGGGAGACTTTTCAGAGCGCAGAGAAGGGGCCTGCGTTGTGCAGGAGGCCAGAAACGCCGTAAGCTCTTCAGAACGAGCACCTGTTTTCAGAGTCAGAGCAGTTACTGATGGCTAAATCTGACCCCGGTCGGAAACAAGTCGCTTGTGAAATCCAAGGCGGGGCCATTTACTGTGGCCCTGTGTCACTGACATCCGCGAGTCCCACGCGGTGTCCGGCGGCGTACCCAGTCGAGCCTGCGATTAAAGAAATATAGACTGGCCAATAGAGCGATGCTTCCTTTTTAATTTGTTTGGAGCTTAGCTCGAAGGCGGGCTTCATTTGCGGAGTGCTGGTTTATGATTAATTAATCAATGAACAGGCTGCCTGGGCTGAATTATTCATCCTGGTCCCTGTCTGTAATTTCTCCTCCTCAGCCAGTGTGTCGGGTCTCGAGCCTCTCATTCGAGGGAGCGGAGAGCCGGGTCCGCGGGGCAGGATCATGCGGTCCGCAGCCCGTGTCATTAAATAACAGCAGCCCAATTTGGCTTAAGCCGAGCGTGGGCGCCCGAGGGCCCCATGGGCATTTGCATAGGCAAGAGGTGTGAGCCACTATCGCACAGCCCCTGCAGGACCGGACAGAGGTGAAGTGGAAATGAACGTGCCCGCTCTCTTCCAAAGTCATTTAGCTGCAGTCCCGTTTGCTGGATCCACCTCCCCCCCCACCACCACCACCACCACCAGCCCTCTCTTTCTCTCTTTCACTCCCCCCTCTCTCATGCTCTCAGTCTGAAAGCTGACACTGTTATGAAGTTGAAAGCAGCTGAATGTGTCAATGTGACCGTGAAGATTTGGAATCCCCCCTTTTCCATTTAAAGTATTAATGCACTTTATGTGCGGTCAATGTAAATACACGCGCGTCTGTGCGGCACTCGTAAGTCACCCCGGAGTGTAAGTGACACTTCAGCCATAGTCGATTCTCTAAATGTTTACTGCCTCGTGAATGAGATATAGGGTTTCAGTGCATTTTTAATCATTTTCTCCTGGATTTGTGAGCGCTATGCTTGACAAACACAGACGGATAAAAGAGGCGTGCAGTATGGATGACAGTGCCATGTTACACTAGGTGAAAGAGAAGGAGGCGGACGGTGGGACTCGGAGACACCTGAGGCCGAAACCGGAGCAGCAGAGAAAGAGAAAGCCTATCCTGAGCAGAGAGTGGAGGGGCAGGCTGGGGGCAGGGGGTGGAGGTTGTGACACTGGAGGCAATGTACAGGATGAGACGGGACATCAGGACGTTCACATGACCGGCAACCACAATGTGATAGCCAAAACTTATGAGGGGCACACTGCATGGAACATAGAAAGTTTTTTGGGACAGTCTGTACGACTGTAAGACTGAATATATGATATGAGTGATCGGGTGAGATCGCAAGAAGATATTGGCGATAGATACGGGGTGCAACACGAGGGATGCACTCAGATATGGAGACATCTGATAAACAGGCTGAGATGCTAGGGAGACACGAGAGAGATGTTGAGTGGCCAGGATCGCTAAAGGGGTCGCTTCTATGAAAACTGCAGTGGGGATGGTCTGGACGGTGGTGCAGAACAAAACAGAGCTCCACCACCGGACGACTCACACATGTTTTTCCCTCCATACCTCCATTTCCAATCCTTCCTTTACTTTATTTTCTCTACTGTAGCGGTCAGTGGAGTGGGAGGAATGCAAGGCATTTTCAGGGTCCTGACCAGGGGAAAATAAAAGCGGGGGGTCTGTAGAGGGTGGTCGGTAATCACTCAAGGGCCTAGAGTCTGCCGCTTTCATACAGGCATAAAGAAGCCCTTGTCTGCAGTCCTTTTCTTTTTTTCCTTTTTTTTCATGGATTGCTGCTTCTCCAGGAAAAAAAAAGAGTAAACGGGCCAGAGTGATAATTGTATAAGTCTTAATTAGTTTCCGGGGATTAAAACTGATGCAGATTTGGAGAGGGGGAAAAATGCAAACAACTTGCAAACGATTATGTTCTGCGTAGGTGTAAATTGGGGTTAATACCTGAGATAAAACAAATGGCTTAAAATTCCCAAATTGCTTTCTCCGGCATGGGGATTTATCTGCATGCTAATTATCAATAATGTAAATGCATTTCATATAGTCTGAGAATGACTCTCCCGGCTATTTATTTTTATTCTGAGCATGTTCTGTAATTATTCTCCTTTTATACAGTATGGCAGCTGTAGGCAGGTCACAAAGCAGACAGAACTGTCCCTGACAGAAATGTCCAAGAGGGCAGGGCAAACCTTCCTTACGATTGTAATGAAAATGTGATAAACCCCACTATTAATTTGCCTGCAGCAGAGGACATATTTGTAGGGGCCTGACAGCAGGTGTCAGTATAAATTCCACCTAGTTTCTCTGAATGAAATATCAATCCCTGTGGTGTAAGCTTGGGATTGTTGATTGGAGGAGTTTTGGGGTGGAACTACAAAGCTCAGGTTTGTGGGGGCTTTTCAGATTACTTGAATATTGGGCCAAATAAACTCTGCTATGTCTGTACCATTACTGGATGACATTCACGGAGCCTGCCCATTTACAGCACCTTTAGTGGAAAAATTGCTATTTTCTGTCCCTAGACCTACTGGAAGTGTGGTTGCTGTGTGAGTCTGTGTCATCTGGTCTGTGTCATCAGCTGAAACAACCTGTGAAAGAGATGCAATCAGATGTGTTTTCAAATCCGACCCTTTCCTAGTGTGGCAGGGGCCATGTGAACATCCCAACTCCCAGCATCCCAACTGCATCTTGTACATTGCCCCCAGCATCTCACCACCTCCCCCTCTCCAGTTGCCTCCAGTATCTCACCCCCAGGTGTAGACCCCCTTAATGATTGTGTTTTGTAACCAGTGTGGCTCAGAGGTGGCTCACGTAATTAGCCCATTGGCTGTGATCAGGATTGAGGTCAATAGCTTTGATGACCAGGACACAAAATGCACAGAGGGGCCCGTGGAGAGTTCCACACAGAGGTGCTTGGTTCCATCAACAAGGCTGCTGGATGGACGCAGGACAGATATGGGAGAATTTTTTTTTGCAGTAATGGAATTGCAACAATTTTGTATTGCTGAATTGAAAAGAATACTGATATGCAATTAACTGGTGCTACACCCTTGCATCCTCATGTTTTCCAGCTTTGGTCAAATCTGTTGATGCTGTATTGCTTGCCAGTTGAGCAGTGCAATGATGCGACACAGGTGATGACTGAGAAGCTGACTCGTCTGTTTTAGTGTGTGCTCACACACAGAAAGGTGATGCTTTACCCACCAACGCACTCCTTATTAGGGTCAGCCTGCCATCGATTCCAGCTGCAGTGCCGGCTGTCAGCAGAAGTAATTAAGAAAACAGCGGTTAAGAGAGA
This sequence comes from Megalops atlanticus, assembly GCA_019176425.1. NCBI lineage: Eukaryota > Metazoa > Chordata > Actinopteri > Elopiformes > Megalopidae > Megalops > Megalops atlanticus. The sequence goes on from CM032878.1 coordinate 21,631,437, forward strand.
AAAAAAAGAGCCATTGTTGATCCTCTCCTTGCAATTGTCAGCCATGAACTTGCTGCTGTGGCTTGGACAGCCTGTGGTCACTCACTGAGATAGAGGCGATAGAACCTTGTGAGATAAGCTGAGAGAGTCTACAGGGAGGGAATCAGAGAGGCAGAGCTGGTGTTCTCACCAGGTGCTGCGGAAGTGTTGGCGGTCTCTGTGGGACAGCACTGATACGGACTCCATGCTGGAGGTTTTGTCACGGTGCTGAGGGAGACCTCCCACAGGAAAAAAAGGACTGTCCTCCGCACAGCAGCGTGGTTGATTCTTACCGTGCTGCCAGAATGCCAAAGTCTGCCACTGACAGGAATACACAACATGTAGTACACTTAGTATATTTGTACACCTCTGAGGAGATGGTAGCTTAAAGTACTACTACTAATTGTGATTCCAAATACATCTTTCATTTACTTTTTCTCACACATCATGAGTTAGACCTGGGGGGGATTAAGAAATCATTTTCCTGCAGCCTGGAATGACAATGCCTCTGATTTGAGTCAAGCAGCACCACAATTAACAGGATCACAATGCTTGCCCCCTAATAGCATTTAGCAGGATTCCTTGTAGGACAGTAATGGCCGCCAGCTTGGAGTAAATCCCAGCACTTAATGCGTGCTGATAATGCGTGCTCATAGAAGTGGCCTGAAGGGAGCGGCTATGAAATATGTCTGCGTGGTTGAGTTTAAGGGCTAAGTTGACACAATCCAAAAATGCAGGATTGGATATTGCGTGGAACGTATTTGTGGAAGAACTTTTTTTTTGGTCACCTGGGTGATACAGTGAACCCCGAAGTCCTGCTCAACGCACTTTTTAATTTTAAAACAGTTTGGCGGAAGGAAGTACAGTGGAGTTATTGTTCCCTTGGTTGTTAGGGAGGAAGACATTGTGTGTCACAAATGCACAGTGGGTCACTCTTGGTCTTTTATTGAATCCTTCCATGGAAATTAGCCACTCCCAAGCCTCTGAGAGGGAATGATGGAGCCGCGGAGCCCCCCGTACCTGTGTCTCTGCCGGAGCTGTTGCTGAAGTGAGCCTCGCTGCTTGGCGATCGCCGCAGGAAAAGGCAGAGAGCCGCACGTGACCCTGGCCGCGGCGGTAAAGGTCACGCCTGTGACCGGACCTGAGCGGGCAGCGGGACAGCTCTCTCATGCGTTCATGGACGCGATTCTTCCAAGCGTCAGCCTCCGTCCTCTTCTCTCTCTCCTCTCTCTCTCCTCTCTCTCTCTCTCTGACTCTCTCTCAGTGAATGTCAAAGCCAGGGGCCCTCGCACCCCCAAACCATCCAGCCCACACCCTCCCATTTCCCCCCAGTCTAGCACAAGCCCCGCTGCCCTGTGGGTATCACATCAGCCTGTGAGTGTTTCTCTCTCAAAGGTCAGGCCGTGAGCTTGAACAGGAGTCCGACGGCTATCACTCAAGCATGGCTCATGCAACCCCCGGCCCCGCTCTCAATTTATGAAATGCACTAATGTGTGAAAATGCCACTTAACACAATATGTCCGGCTGTGTGGAGGCAAGACCCTCACAAACCCTGTGCAAAGGCAATTTCTGACAAACACACCAGTGTCCTGACCTCAGTTTAACTGTGGATGCTCACAGAATCGCATACAGACCCCAAGCTGCATCAATGGTGTATGCATAGTATATTCACTGGTGCATTAAGTCAGCTTATCTTTGTCCTGCGTGTCTTATCTGTACTAATTGCAACAACCCCTTTGGTAAGAAAATAAGGATTATTAGTACAAGTGAGATTGAAATTTGTGAAATGGAACTCCTCATGTCCTGATGTTTAGATGTGGAAGGTATTATGGCAAGGTACAAAATGGATTCAAGGATATCGTTGGCATAGCACCTATACACGTATGCTGTATGTGTGTGTGCTGTGCCCACTAACACACCAAAAAACATTTCTAATATGTTCAGTCCCACAGATGCAGGGGTGTTAACCCTGGGTCAACCACTTATGGCCAAGTACGATTTTATTGAATTCGTCTTTTTATTACCACAGATGGATGTGAATTATCCTCTAACTGCTACGAGAGAGAAGGAGAGAGAGACAGAGACAGAGAGAGAAAACAATAGGCTACTGTATTTTGTTTTGCACACTCTAAAGAAATTCTCTGAACAGCATCAGTGCCTTCCAAGTGCCTATTTTTGATAGCTGCCTATCTGTGACAGATTTTTTCAAAGCCAAAATTAAACAGAAAAACATTGCAGTTTTATATAACATCACCTATGCCAAACTGTATAAAAATGCAGGATTATTTTTTTATCCATCATTCTTTAAAATAATTTTGACATTAATATCGATCTCTATGCACATCAATAAAAATGTAATTCTAGGATCAAGTTGAGGGCTGTAATTATGATTTGGCTCATTGAAGATTGAAATCATATTCTTATTTTTGATCTGTGTATGTACTATTACCTTTCGTATTAAGCATATGCACTATAATCAGTCTTCCTTCTTCTTTATCAGTGCTCTTGCTCTCTATACTGATTATGGATTTAGAGAAAAGACAGGCTTTTGGTCAATTTGAATTCAAATATTTACTTACATTATTATTATTATTATTATTATTATTATATAAATCTTATTATAATATAAAATCTCATCTCTCTTATACTATTTGGTGATAGCATGAGGAGTATGAAATGAAATAAAATCATTGAATGCATATCAATTAGAAGGTAAGAGAAAGAGGCTTTCATCGCCTTTTCCGCTTTTGAGGAGTAAAGCCCCTACTTCAATTAAGGTTGAAATTAATATGCTTTTAACGCTGCAACAGTGTACAGTACGTTGCATTTTTTCACCCCCATTACGCCAATGAATATCACTTTCATTTTCAGTATGGATTTAGGGGAGAGAAAGTGGTGGGAAGATAAGAAGAGAACATCCAGGTGGGACATTACTGACACATCCATGTTGTGCAGTGACTCTAATTAGATCCAAGGAAAGCGCACCCCCCCACTAAAACACACACACACACACACACACACACACACACCCTCTATTGCACTCCCACAACTGACTCCCCAGCTTTTCAAACACAACCTCCCTGAAAGATCCCTCATTTAACTCACCGGCTGCAACAGACATCACAGCCAACCAAGCGGCAATTAAGCTGTTAATGAACAGCTTCATAAAGGAAAGGAGCTGGGAAGAAGAAGGAAAAAAAGCAACAGATTTCTAGCAAATTACTAATTAATGGGGACAAAATGAAACTGTAATTCACTGGTTTTTATTTTGTTTTTTTTTAGAAAGCATTGCCTTGTTCCCTCCCCCATCTTTTTGACTTCTGGAAACGTTATGGCTCTTTGGCCACTCAAGCCAGTGACCATGACCATTGTGCACTCTCTGGGTGATAGGAATCCCTCATGTGGGTTTTTATTTACTGTGTACCCTAATTATAGAGAAATGTCCCATTAAAGGAGCACCTCCTTGGTGTGCTGACTCTCTGCGTTGATATGTTTCTCACCATGCTTGCCCCATGAGGGATGGAGTCGGAGTTGGGGGCGGGGCATGCGTGGTGTTGGTGGTAGGGTGGGGCACACGCCATAATTGCGGAGGTGACGACTCCTGCACAGTCCTCCTAACGAGCCCTCTGCATGGAGTGTGGTGTGATATACAGGGAACCGACAGAAAAACAGCTTTAATTGGAGGGGGGACTATTTATAGATAAACTTCTTTCAAGGTTAGCAGAGTAAGCCTGAGGAATCATGTTTGGGGACAGACATGTGACTGGTCAATGCCACCGGCTCACTGGCACACACACACACACACACACACACACACACACACACACACACACACACACACACACACAGTCCACACGCACACAAAGCACAGCCTAATTTATGTATTATTAAAGACGTGTGCGATTAAGGTAATTGCATGCAGAGGAAGATCACTTCTATTCTACCAGGTCATACCACATCTACTGTGTGCCTGACTGGCTGTGGGGGTCACACCTTTGCGGCGATGGCCTTGTTCCCGTTGCCGTGACCCCACGTGACATGTTCTGCATTCTGTGGCGCGTCTGATTTGTTTCGAGAAATTGGATCGGGCCGGAGAACGAAGAGGGTTGGGGGAGGGTGGTGGTTGGGGGAACGGCGACCGCGCCAGCGGAGGGCGGGTTTGGATGTGAGTGGCAGCCGGGGAGGGGAGAGCGAAGCCACTGGGCCGCATCCTTCATCCGAGGCGTCTTCATCTGCCGCCCAATCCTCGGGAGGCCCGGCTTCTCCATTTCATTAGTTGTCAGCCTTGTAGGAGGATTGCGCATTAGGCCTTTAATTTAGTGTATAGCCGGGGGCTGCCGAGGGCTGCCGGGTGCCCGCCGCAGCTTTAGCGCACTGGAATCTAACAAGGATCACCAGGCTGCTCTCTAATTCAGCGCCTGAGTGAGCTACACCCACACTCCATGACCGGGGAGAGAGAAGGGGGGGAGGAGGAGGGAGGCCGGGAGACGGGGAGAGAAAAGGGTGGGATAAAAGAAGAGATGAGGATTCACTGAGGCTTGGAGGGGTGAGAGCTTTGCTGAAAGACAAGAGATTGTGGCCTGAATGCATCAGTTGGTCTTGAGGGCCTGAAATGCACTCGCGCTGAATAGTGATGATGGTCCAACTGCTAGCGCTAATTCAAGGAGTGAAATTGTGATAATTGTGATGCTAATTAGCATTATTCCAATCATAATACAGTAACCTTAATGAATGATCGTTCGCTTCTGGGTTGCTGATTACAGGTAATTGGCTTGCCTTGCTAGTCAGAGAGTCAATACTTGCTCTGTGATAATGATCATGACAATGGTAATACTGGCAGCATCAAAGACTTCCACAGCACTTAACTCCAGAGAAGAAGGCTGATCACCAGAAAACAACATCCCTCACTCAGGACATTCAGTGAGGAAGATGATAGATGAGATGGCCCTGTTTGTGCTCACTTGCAAGCAAGGAAGCTTTACACCAATGTACTGGACAAGTGAATAAAGTCACACTCACACATGTTTATTGTGGAAACACCTGAAAACACACACACGCACATACACACACACACACACACACACACACACACACACACACACACACAGAAACACACACGGATGCACATGGACACACACACACATACACACACACACACCTCAAAAAAGAAGCCACAACCAACGCCTCTCCATCTGGGATGTCCCCAACGGAGTCTTGAAATCAACCCTGATATCTTCCTGTGTGGTTCCCTCATTTAACAACAACCCCCTCCTCCTTCCTCCACCCCCCCTTTCCCCCCTCACCACATCCCCTGGTTCTTTTACCCCCATCTAGATTTTCTACCTCCTGCCCCTGTCTGGCTGCTCCTGATTTTCCGGGGGGCTTCTTTTGTTTACTGTCACAACAGGCATTTCATCGGGAGGCCTAGCTTCTGACCCTGCCCGGGCTGTCCGCGCCGGGGCCAGCCCATCTGCTCCCTCCATCAGGCCCCGGCCTCCTGCTGGGGGGCTGTCAGAGCGGGACCCGTCACGGGCAGAGAGGGCAGGCCAGAGGGGGACAGGAAAAGGAGGGGTGGGGGGGGGGGGGAGAGCGCCGGGCCAAAAAACATGGTTCCAAAGGCAGAGGGGCCTTCCACTCTCCTGACAGCGTGAGGGAGAGAGAGAGAGAGAGAGAGAGAGAGAGAGAGAGAGAGAGAGAGAGAGGAGACACCAAGCAGTGATACCAAAACTCCAGCGATGTACTGAGAAAAATGAACATCCCCCGACCCCCAGTGTGGGATCAGGGGAATGACCCGCAACCCGCGGGTGGGGGGCGAGATTAATTGTTGGTCGCGAACAAAGGAAACGATCACGGAGGAGAGCAAAAATATTGATCATAACGATCAGATATCGCTCGCAAGGCGTGGAGCTGTTTGTATAGGTTATGGAATGTGTTCTCCAAACATATTCCTTTGTGCGATCACCCCAGGTTAACGTTTCCGAAGCATTCTTCTCACAAGAAAAGCCAGAAGGAGCCAAGCGATTCCCTTTTTAGGCTGCATCTGCGCACTGTGTCTGTGACAGAGAGTGGGGTGGAGAAGGAGATGTTTATACAATATCGGGACAGCAGGTGAGGTAAGAGGGACCACGAAAAGCCTATCTGCTCTCCCGGCTCCCTCCTCTCTTCCGCCCATAGACGTATGCAGTTCTCAGAAAAAGGTGGCTCTAAGGTCAGTTTAAATAAAAATACTTCAGTGTGTATGACACTCCGGGTGTACACAGAATTAATGTAGTTGTCAGATGCCAGCATGCTGCAGCAGATTGATTGACTTGTAAGATGTCGAAAGCAGGCTGGGGAGAGAGAGGGAGAGAGAGATGGGGGAGAGAGAGAGGGAGGGAAAGAAGGAGAGAGGAGAGAGAGAAAGAAAGGGAGAGAGAGCCAGAAGGAATGAGAGAGGAGAAGAGAGAGAGAGAGAGAGAGAGGCAGAGAACGGGCTGTGCAGATGGGTGATAAGGAGATGAAAACCGCACTCATGTGAGAGAGCAGGCGTGGACACACAGTCCGGCACCCTGGCCTGGATCCGGTCAGCTGCCCCTGGCCACAGCCAGGGCTCAGGAGTCGGCTGTCAGCCCGTGATGGATTGATACGGACACCCCGCAATCTCCCTCACATTTCAGCAGCCGGCTCGTGCCTTGTGGGCATTTCTCAGATGAGATTGGGTGGGGTGGGGTGGGATGGAGGGGGGGTTTCTCTAACCAGCCTCTCAACAAAACCTTTTGGATCATATTCTCTCATCACCCACACTCTGCCCACTATGGTTACTAATACATGCTGCAACAGACAGATGTTTTAATGATAACAAATACATGTTTAAATGCAAAATACACAATATAGGTAACGTATATTGTCAAGACATATTAAGTAGCTTAAAAATGACATCAGTTACAGACACTTTTTTGAATGTCATTTATGCATATTTTGTACATATTTAAAAAAAAGATTCCTCTTTTAGATTTTATGATATTTGCACAATGTTTTTCCACAATGTTATATTAATGTATATTCAGTGTATTTTTTGTTGTGGGCACCATTACTATTATAGTAATATGGAAGAATTTCATATTTAAATATTGTTTCACTTGCTACCACTCCTTGTTGGGAAATGGTGTTGCTTGGTTTCACACCAAATATGCAGGAAAAGATTGCTGAAAATATTACAAACATGCAGGCGGAGAGTGGTGCTTGAGCCATCAAAACAATGTCTTTGACAATTTTCTCCTGCATTATTTTTGACTTTTTTCATATAGATGAATACCTGCCTGACACCAGCATCCCACCAGATTTTAAACTCCCAATTTTCACAGACGAATGCTTTAGAACGCCAGAGTCCACAACTTCATCACTGCCCTGAGTTGCCTCCTTTAATGTCTTCAGATGGCATGGAACTGGAAGGAGAATTTCGGTTAAATCGTTATCAAACGATTTAAAAAAAGCTTCCAATGTATTGCAAGGTGCTCTGCAGATTTCTCAGAGCTCAGAAAGAGATGAACTGGAGAACCTGCAAAAAAATTGAATTCCGAATAATTGTCACTAATAGGTACAGATTTTTGGTGGTTGATGTGGGAGAGGGGGGTGGTGTGTGTATGTATGTATGTGTGTGTTTGAGGGGGGGTGACCTAAAATCCATACAGTTCCAATTAGAAAATCAATATCAGGAAATCCCTGGGACAATCAATCATGCCTATATTTGAAAACACCAACATCCTTGTTACAGTATGTACTTGTTTATGATTTGCATGTTTTTGTCCCCTTGTCTGATCGGGAAGGTGTGCAACTGTGGTCCATCCCAGGGTGAGGAGATGGAGAGGATATTATGTGCAATGTGGCGATAAATTACCCTTCCCCTTCCACACCCCTCTGTCATGCCCATGTCCATTTTTGTCAAAACACCATTTGCGACTCTCCCTGGAGGTTGCTGATGCTTGTAAATGAGAGGGTGTTGTGGCTGAGCGGGAAGGACTGAAGGCAGAAGAGAATTGTCAGCATCGGGGACCCGTGTTAAATCTGACATGGTGACAGCAGCGTGGTCGGGGAGCATGGAAACACCACAGCCATATCTCTCAGTTGTCACGCCGGCTGTCTTCCGAGGAGTGTTTCCCAAATGTGGAGCGAGGCCGTCCCGATGAAGGAACCTGGAACTTTAGCACAGATCTTCTCTGGGAGGATTTCTCTGTGACTCTCCGATTTGGGTTTTGCCATGGTAATCGGTGCCCATGATGCGTGTGTGAGTGTGCGCCAACGTGAAAAACAGCAGCGGCTGGACCTTTCTCCCCTTTTGGTGGCAGGAAGAGGTGTGAGCGCTGAGTGAGTGATGGGTGGAATTTGTGCTGTTGCAGTTGGGATGGAATGGGAGGAGCAAGTTGTTGGTAGAGTGTGCTTCTCTTGGTGTGGGGTCAGGTGATGAGCAGGTGGACGGTTCAGTTTTATGCTCACATGTAAAGGAAGGGATGGTGTGTAATAAGCGAGTAATGGGTGGGGCTTATGCTCTCATGGGAGGAGATGGGGAATGGAGATGGTTGGGGCTTATGTTATTATGGGAGTAAATGGCAAGTGATCAGTGGGTTATGGGTGGAGTTTATGCCAGTATGAAAAAGAGGGCAATGAAATCAGAAATCCCAGGAGAGGACCATGTGTACAAGTTTGCTTTTCAAAAGAAACAGCAAAAATAGATACTAATTCATCAATTCTCTATTCTCTGTTACATTGTGTCATTATTGTTATTGTTCTTGTTTATTATTATTACTAGGATGGTGTTGATAGTCTCTCGGTAAGGTGTGGGCTCTTGACGGTGTGTCATAACATGAAAGAAGGAGGTAGAAGGGGGGGTGGGAGCCAGGTAGAGCGAGGATGCAGTTGTGAGAGTGAGACTAGACATGACAGTGGCTGCATGATCTGGGACTGGGAGCCACTTGGAATCGGAGGGGGAATTGTGCCCAGGATCCAGGCGAGATGAGAAAGAGAAGCGTGCTTTGTTAAGTGAGGAAGTAATCCTGCCTAATTAAGGCTGTCTATGACAGCACTGTCAGGGCTGACTGATCCTTCAAACGCTGCCTCTCACAGCTGACAGGCGAGCGAGCGCTCTAGGCTTTGAAGGTGAGAAGTTTTTTTTCTCCTCCACGCATTTCTCCACTCCCCAAGTTCTCCTTTTTTTGTATCTTATTATCGTCTTTGTGTGTGTAATTGCAAGTCCCAAGGCAAAACGCATTAGGACAAATCTTAACAACGGAAAATTATGCAACTTGACTGCCTGGGTTCTCAAAGAGATGAATTAGACACCTTTTTGCAAGGAAACAAGCTATGAGGAAACTTTCAGGAATGCCACCATGGCATCAGCTGCAAAAGATTGTACAGTTACAGTACAGATAAAGGAGTAGTGGACTTTGGTCTGTTGGCTCAATGGCTCTTCATCCTTTATTAGAGTTAGTTTTGGTCTTAGTGAAGAGTACCTTTGAATTCTCAGCTGTGTATTTAACACAAGCTCAGTGTAAAACTCAGCTGAAAGTAACTGTGTGTGGTAAAGTGCTGACAGAAGTGCACTTGTAACAAGAAGCTAAGACACTTGACCTGAATTACCACAGTAAATATTGACCTGTATAAATGGATATTATATAACATTCAAGCTGCACTGGAAGAGTGAAGCAAAGTACACATTGTCTACAATGCAAATAAATAAATTATGTAACATAAAATAATGCATGTCACCTTACACCCCCTTGTAAACTTTGAATTTGAATTTTTATGCTACAACACATACTTTATCTCAATATTCAAATTCACTGATTAAAAATCTGATCTGTAACAAAGAATACAGAAGCAGCAAAAACTACAAAAAAAGGCTTCTGTAAGACAGTTCCTTACATTAAACCCATAAAAAAAACTGCATGGCAATGCTTTGAGCTGGTAAGTATTTGAGGTTCATTTAGAATATTTACCAGCACTTGATCAGTGACAGTCTGGGACTAAGTCTCACATTTGGCCCGTTACCTTGTCCAATAGTGTGGTCCTGGATTAGGTACAGATGACTACACTTCAGGGTATTAAGCATGCTGGTGAGCTGGCGAATGAAGATGAGACAATTCTAGTGCTAAACTATAAGTAACATTAGTCTGAACTTCTAACAACATGCCCTCATGGTAAATATGACACTAAATCTGTAAAGATCTCCTAAGAAATGCAAACTGCAGCGTAATGGTCATGTAATGCCTGCAGTGCTGCACAACCCCTTCAGCAAATCATGGGCAATGCATCTAGACTTTGCACAATATTACCCCAGGGCTGCATGCAGACCTGTCTTTCTATGAGCTGATCTACTTACCCTCCTGTTTCTTGTCTACTTAGCAACCAATTATCAGTGCATTTTTACTTATTGCCCCGATAAGGACAGGAACAAGGGGCCAATTGGCAACCGGTACGTGGAAAAAAATCAGAATAAAATGAATGCATGATTCAGGAATTCAAGTGCAAACAAGTGACGATATCAATGAGATGACTCAAACTGGAAGAACGCGCACAATACAGCACTGTTATAGCTTGGCTCAGGATGCTATAGTTGTGTCAACAGTGCAATGCGAGCCTTGATAAGAGGAACAATTCCTCTCCTGCCATCAAGCTATCCTATCAGCACTGGTCTCAGCATGAATTAAAATAGGAGCCATTTCTTCCTTATCAGTTGCTACATGATTATTGAATTTATTCATAATGCGCTTCTACTCATATGTGGCCTTTTTTTGCAAGCGTGTAATGCTCTTGTGGTGGTACCACGGATATGCGAGAGCATTACAAGTCATGTAGACAAATTACAAGTTATGCAGATCATACAGAGCTTGGACACTGGTGGAGAACAAAATGAATCACATGCTGTATGCCAAGACCTTGAGTTGCAAAGGATATACTCATTAAAATAAAGCCTCACTCTTTAGCTGGTGTTCACTGTGGTTAAACCTGGACGTTATTTTACTGTCGGTTCATTCAGAGCTTAATGGCTCTCAGTTGTCTTCTGGGTTTTGATCATACACTGAGGCTTGTTTGCAAGTGGGCCTGTTATGACACCTTCTACTGCCTTTGGTCATTTGCTGGGAGAACATAACAGAACATAATTGATTTGTCAGGGAAAAGTGTCCATCAGCATAGTTTTGCTTTTTTTGTTCTCTGTGATCAAAAACACATTCTTTTCACTCAGTCAGTGTTACACAGCACACATTTAGCAAACAAAATAATAGTGTGTGTACCATGTGAAGCTGGTACTTACCTGTAAGATATTATTTGTCTATGCGGGGTTTTTGTGTTGTTATGTCAGATCTGCACACATCTCAAAGTCCCCCTTTTGGAAATCTAAGCTTAGTTGAGACTAGGTGCACAGATGACCTAGACGTCCAGACAGGACTGGACTCTCTACCCATCAGGGCTGCAATCAATCCCCTTTCTGCAGTGAGAGGTGTCTGACTGAGCTGGGGCCCCTCTTGTAAATGCCCATAAAAGTCATGTTTGCATTGCCAGGCTGTGTGTACTGGTTGAAACCCATGTCTTCTTCTGCACCTGATGCTGAATATAAAAGTCATTCAAGTTATTAAAGGGATACTCTGCGAATATCAGTGTTTTCTCGCAGTTAATGAAATTCAACATACGTTATTTTAATTCTTTTCATGTTTTTATGTAGGTAAGCATCTCAAAAAGATGTTGCAAAAGCAGGTACTATATTTTGCCATGATATTGTAATGTAATAATGAAATGTAAAAATGTAATGAAATGTCACAGGAATTGACTGAATTCACAGGTGTGTGTTTCTCACGTGACTTTTTCCTTCTGTTTCCTTCTGTTTTTTCCTGCACACTGTTGTGTGTATAATGTGTAATGAAGTCCTCTTTATGGGGAGAGAGAATGGAGTGTACAGAATACTAAGGTAAAGAGAAATACTGGTGAGCTGTTTCACTCTTAGTTGATAAATATTTTTACTACCACTAATCATTTACAAGTGCTATCTACATTTTTGTTTGCTCTTTTAAAATCTACTACACTTGTTTAAGACACAGAGATATTGTTCTGGCACCATACTTTTGTCAAGCCGAGTGAGGCTATTAGAATTAGAGCTGGCGGGTTGTTTCGGCTGATCCGCGAGTCCCCGCAGCCAGCGAGTGCGCGATGTGCGGCCATCGCCTCTCTTTATATGACCGATATTCATTTACTCCCTGTCAGTGGGAGATCTTTGATGGGTGGCTGCATTAAAACAGAGAGGCTTTTTTATTTCCCAACGAGTGCATCGGAGGCTTCAACAGTTTCCCTCTCTGAAAGTGCCAACATCTCCTGAAACAGATGATTGAACAGCAAGGGGGCTTCTAAATTGCACGTTGGCACAGCCTGCCGCTGCTCCCCCTCTCCTCCCTCTCAATATGTAATGGATTCGAGTGCTTTATGAAAAAGGTAGCAGGTGGGTAGCATTCTCCCACTGAAGTGTCTTTCCCACTGGTCTGAGGTTGCTGGCAGCTTGAGCTACTGAGTAACAGGTTGCTCACCATGGCAGCAATCAATCAAGCATTAAAGGTGTGGGGGAAACAGGGGGTAATAGTGTTAATTGTCATCAATTGGTCATATCACAATGATTCTTTCACACATATGAAAAGCTTGAGTGTTGAGATGATGATATTGATGATGATGATGATGATGATTTTTAAGAACAATAACAAAAACAAGAACAGCAATAATAAATAATGATAATAACAAAACATGGCTAGGGAGACTACAGGCAGTCATTTTCTTGTGTAAGGGTTACATTCCACAAGTTGCTATGTAACACAAGTTCACTCTTGAGACATATTTATATGATGTTTATGTAAGTATCACCTACAAACTTTACATTGGTGTGCAATGAGTTTGTACTGCACCTTTCCTATAAATACAGAAAGTAATGATTCTGTATACACTACGCATCTCATTTTTTCATTTTTTACCTCATGTATGAATTTTAATGTGGCTTAAGGTGAATTTATGTATGTTGTATGCCGAGTGGTACGTAACCTGGAGACTGCCTGTATGTATGAGAAGTACTGGGGAGGTACTGAAAAAGACAAATAAAATAATCAAAGGTTGGAAATGTATGGTTAATCTGTTGGAGTTGCACTGCATGACTAACATAGCTTGGCCTTGCAGATTTCACAAGCATCAATGTAATCATAAACCCTCAGGGTTAAGTGGGGATGTTTGTTGCAACAGGAAGCTCATACTGAATGTTTTCTTGGCTGCTTGATTTCCATGTTCTACCTCTAGCTTGTACAATGTGTCCTTAAACCCCTGCTCTGGACTTGTTCCAGCAGTTCACTGACGGTCTGTGTTGAAACGGGTACAGACCTCTGCTGATGAGGGGTCTAATGAAGATCTGGCTACAGGATGGGATGCTAAGTCACCAAGATTGTTACCTTGTTTAAGAGTGTCCTTCATGTCTGTGCTGGGGTGGATGAGTCAAAGTACCTGATTCTTTATTTTAACAAAGTAAGTATTGATCTTGGTGAGGTCCCTTATGGTACAGCTTTTATGTCATGTTCTGTGAGAAAGCATTGTACTGCCGCTGTAGTATCACCAACATTCTTTTCAAGTTTCTTTTTTGGGGGTACTCTCAGATGTCACCTGGTTGGTGTAAATGTCCCCAAATCTGGTAAAGGGTGGGCTTAGTTAATTATGCTGACTTGTGGCTACCTCCCCTTCTCTGTCCCTTCACCAGCATCCCTTTTCCAATGGGCTTAAGGACAGACAAGAAGACATTAGGCCACAGTCATTAAAGTTTACAGGCCTTCATAAAGTGGACTGTGCAGCAGCCAACACTGAAAGTACACTTTTAACTCACACAAATGATCCAATGATCCAACCATGCCAGCGGCTGGAAGATTGCTATTCTGCCCGTTGTCCTCAGCCTTGATATACTCAGTGCATCCCCACATTATAATAAATATCATAATAAAAATTTCCTCTTATCAAAAAGATGAGGGGGAGAAATGGACAGTTACTGTCATACAGTTTACCTGCAGAGTCTCCCATGCTTGACAGGGTCTGGGGGTTGAGTTTCCTGCTGCACAGTGGGGCTGGAGTGTGCTCATGTCCATTTTTACCCCAGTCACAAGACGCCAGTGTTAGGTTAGCCCACGGATGAGCCTCTGCTCCCAGAATAGCCCCTGGGTGTACAAGCCTGCGGCCATGACCTGAGTGCCTGTTCCAGTTGGCAGCATTGCAGTTGTTGGGTTGGGGATGATCTGTCTGGGGGGAGTGGGGAGGGGGTGCGGGCAGTGATGCAATATGGCCCATTTAACCACAGACACCCCTGGGTCCCCTGCACGGCCGTATAAGGGGAAAGAGGAGAAGTGACCTGCACTTTGGACTAGCTAACCCCCTCTCTTTCTGCGTCTGCCTGCCCGACTGCCCAAACTCAGATTGGACAGGCTCAAGCCAGATGACCCGGTCCACACCCCGAAATCCTCTCCACCCCTCCCCCCCCCTTCCCACTTTCCAAGCAAGACCAAAATACCCCCGCAAAGCATGATCATAAAAATACCCACCATCACTGGCATGGGGCATGCCTCGGATAGCTTCCATTGGGAATAAAGCTACCGAAATACAGATGGATTCTTCAGAGCCCTCTAACTTTGGCACCAAGGGGAGTGGGGGGTCAAGGATCAACAGGAGAGAGTCACAGAGGGGCTGTTCCGTAAAACTGTTCAGATTTCACTGTGGGAATGATGCGATCTGACAGAAAATTGTCATTGAAATCAAAAACAACATATGATTTTGATTTTAACTTAAAATGTACCTTTTATTGAAGCTCATATATATATATATATATATATTTTTTTTTTTTTTTTTACCAAACACTGCATATCTGAGCAAATGACATTTCAGTATACTGGTGCTCATGCAGATTCTCATGTAGTCCAGCTTTTGTTTACATTACATAATGACCAGCAGCAAAACTTTGGGATGACTCCTGGTACATACATGTCCCTCTCTCTGGGAGTGCCAGACATTGTGACAAGGCCATCTCTGCCTCATGGGCTCTGCCCATGGGGTGAGGAAAAGGGGGGTCAGAACACCATCATGATGCATGGAGAGAACTGCTTCTCTCGCGTGTATTAATATAAATGTATTAATATAAATGCAAATCTTTAATCAACCCAAACACATACAATTCCATTCTTTGTTTTTTGTTTGAGTGAGGCATTTCATCTATAAACTACATTTTCAAGAGGACAAGTGAAAGTGTTTCTGTGCAATGTGCAGATTGCTTAATTACATTAAAAAAACATATGGAAGCATGAATGTTAAATCATTTTAAAAAACAGAAATTAATCAGTTATTTATGAAATGTATAATTATGTCCTTTGATTTTCTCATTATTTGATGTAACGGTCATGCTAATATTTTCTTACAGATTTCCTGCTGGCTGCATTTGCTTGATCCACAGAGCTGAATATATTCTAATATTTTAAACATCCCATATTGTGATATTTCAGGATCCGACAGCAGACCACCGGATCTCTCCAAAGGCCGTGCTGTCCAAAGGGGTCTGCTCTTAGGTGCGTGTGATGTAACTAACCCCGTGACATCACAGACTGCCACAGGAGAGCCAAATGCTGGGCACTTCAGTGGCAGAGAAATACGCCCCAGCTGGCACAAAATATTCTGACAACGTTTGCCTCACGTTGCTGCAACCTCATCGCAATGCACCGCCACATCACAGCGCTGTTGAGATACTTAAATGTATTCATTTGGCAGATGCTCTCATCCAGATCGACTTACAAAGCAAGGTTTGAGAGAACGTTGCGTGCCAGGTGGCAGTGACCTACTTGCGCACGTGCTAATATTGGGCAGTCCCAAACATGTGTGTGCCGCGGGGTGCGGTGACAGTGTGAGAGCGTTGTGCGCCCCGCATCCCCCACCGGCAGTGTGAGGGAAGCATTGCGTCTCCCCCATATGGGGGGACTACGGCCTGTTCCTGCCTTTTATTTTCAACACCCCTTCTCCCAGGAGGTGACAAGCCGGTGCTAAGTGAGGTAATAGCCAATTGATTTTGTTCCCTTTTTTTTTGCGGTGGCCGGACA
This sequence comes from Megalops atlanticus, assembly GCA_019176425.1. Taxonomy (NCBI): domain Eukaryota; kingdom Metazoa; phylum Chordata; class Actinopteri; order Elopiformes; family Megalopidae; genus Megalops; species Megalops atlanticus. Next base: position 21,647,573 of record CM032878.1, read on the forward strand.
TAAATCAAAGCGTCTGTCAGGAGCTGGGGGGGACTCCTCTGTTTGCACTGGGAGTGTGTCAACAATTAATCCACACTATGATCTCAAGGCCACCCGCCACCTGACCCCACCATGCACCCCCTACACCCCCAAGCTCAGACTCCCCAACACACACTTCTGTTTTAATAGGTTGTGTCCCTTCCCCTGTTACGGGGTGTGTTGCTGCGGGGGCTCTGTGGCCCAGTGTCCTGGCCCTGGCCTGTGCTGAAGTGACACTGAGTCTGGGCTCCTCTCTGTGGTAGGGAGATTGCCATTGATTGGAGCTCAGGGGAAACTCAGCTCTCTGCCAGGTGAACTGGAGGTGGGCAGGATGGGCTGCCCCCACCCCTTGGTCCTGTGGAGGAGGGACACAGACACCTGGGAAATTATGCCTGTCATAGTAAACCATATATCTATAATGTAAGACATTATTATTAATCGATTATAATCCATTATTATTAATTATGAATATAATCTATCACTATTTTTACTATTGTTGCAAGACAGAAGATCCTTTGTGATATGTTGAATTCTTTTCACTTTTAATTCATAATCATATTTTTCATACACTGTCTTCAAATATTGCATGTTTAAAATGGTTTTATTGACAGAATGTTGCTATCAGGCTGTCCACACAATATAAAGATCTGTGTGATACAGCACACCCAAGACATAACCTATAAGCCCTGCCTAACTTATATGTATGAATACTTTTTAATCATGTTTTTAAATGTTCAGGTTTGCTTCGCATCATTTTGGCATTGTCAATTCTGAAAGTGCTACCTTTATTGTTTTCGTTACCATATTTTAAGTGAAGCTGAAGTGGTCTAAAAGTCACACCCCCTACTCTCTGACTGGCTCATCAGTGAAAGCGTCTTTGCTGACAACTGATCAAGATTCAGCCAGGTCAAGGAAGATTGGTACAGACTACACTCACATCCTTGCTACCACTTCCCTTTCAGAGTGGGCAGACTTTTCTATAGCTAAATATATCTCCCCTGTATTAAGATATGATTTTTATGTGCCAACATTAAATAGTTTACTATTGCAGGATTATGGATCTGATCCCGATCAATGCAAAATTACTGTTATTAACATTAGAGGATTAAGGGGAAAAGACTCCCTAAAAAGACAGAGGAAGGACACACAAACGTGAAGAACTTTGAGCACTGTTAATCCTATTCACTCAATTATGCTAAATAAGGATGGGTTTCCTTCTAAATAGAAAACAAAAGCCGTAATCCTGCAGGTGGTGGAGAGAGAGCCCTCTGATGTGTCGGGGGGGATTGGGGGAAGAGGGTGACTCTCTGCTGGGAACCTCCCCACTAACCCACACCCCCTCTGGGGCTCTGTGTCTCCCCTTGGCACCCCACTGACCCCCTCTCCTTGTGACAGCCTCAGGGCCGGACAATGCCGCATGGAAAATTGGGAGAACCTTACAGCTGTGTCCAGCTGTGGCCATTCCAGAGCAGGCCACATTGAAGGACACCCAATTCAGGTACGGGAAGGGTGTGCGGAGGAGGTGGGGAGTTGTGGAGCCTCAGTGTCCGTTAAAATTTGTGTCTGAAAAAGTGTTTCAGCTGCTGCGATCAAACCCAAATTGCTCTGCGGCACTGGGTTAACCTGTACCAGACGTACCCCCGGCACAATGAAAGAGCAAGCCTGTTCCCTTGCACTGAATGAGACAGGGGGAGTGTGTTTTTGAAGCAGTTAGACAATCTGTTTGGATTAGGGGGGCTGTCTGACTATTGTGCAAATGATGGGCAGGTCGGTGGGAGAGAGAGAGAGTCGGAATGGGGGGGGGGGTGAAAGAGATGGTCTTCTCTAGGAGGGTGGAATAACGGGTTTTTAGGTACTTGCAGCCCCTGATGATTCCCAGATGCTTATCCCCTTTCCTGCCCCCAGTAGCTTAGTCTGGTGCGGTATTTTGGTTATTTGCCATGTGGAGCCTGTGCTTCCTGTGGATGACAGAGAACTGGAGGGTGAACATCTTCTTCCTCAACAACATCCAGGAGGTAGTGTTTTTAATTGCTCAGTTTACAGTCTTCCGCCTCCTCCAGGCTGCCCATGGGGGGGAGTAGGGGAGGGACATGGAGATTGTCCTGGGGGTGAGGGGGTGGGGCAGAGCTTGGACACACTAACAATCATCTCAGTTGGACACGGTGGGTGAAGCAGCATTCAGAGCATCTATAACCAGGCTTATGTCTGTATGACTGAGTTCCGGAATTAGTGTCTGTCTTTGTATCTGCCTTGATCTATCCTTGTTTAGGGTGTGCGTGTGAGTATGTGTGTGTGTGCCTGCACTTACTTCATCTCCTTTCACCATTTGCATGCATTTGCAGGAGTCTGTATGTGTGTATTCTTGTGCATGGATGCGTGAGTCTATGTGTGTACATGTGCCTGCATGCATGTGTTTATGTGTGTGCAAGTCTGACTGTGTATGTGTGAGTGTGTATGAGTGTGTGTGTGTGTGTGCGTGCATGCGTGAGTGTGCGTGTGTGTGTGTGCACGCGCATGTGCGTGCGTGTGTGCGTGCGTGCGTGCGTGCATGCCTGCATGTTGCGCGTGTGTGTGTGCGTGCGTGCACAGTCTGGTGTGTATTTCAGACACGTGTCAGCTGGGCCATCTCCCGGCGCCCGGTTGAACCTGGTGCTGAAAAGCCTGCGCTGGTAGATTTACAGCTGCGCCTGTTGGCTTAGCGTGCTGCGGCCCTGCCTACCTGCCTGCAAAAGCACTTACACCCGACTGGCCGGCGGCGCACACCCCACCTTCCCTCTTCGTGCACCAGACAGGTTGCTGCCATATATTAGTGACTTGTTGACTGGCTGCGGTGAGCGTACATTTGTCAACATATTAGAGGGTGTCAACACTCAAACAACATGCCCCCATTGATGCCTGTCCGGGGCCCCCAAAATAGAGACAGGAAGCATATAAATGGCGGGAGCCTACAGAGGTGCACTAAGGGATTTCTGCTGCCTGTTTGCAGGCACTAAGACCACACATTAAGACTGTGTGTCATAAAGCATAAATGGGTCATGAAAGTGGTATTCATTAATATTCAGAGGGGACTTCATGATCATGGTTGCAAAATGTTGCAAAAGAGAAATTCATTTTCATTGCTGTGAATGTAATTCTTGGTCTGGTCAAAAGGGCACCGTGGCGATGCTCGAACACAACCACTTCTGTTGTAAGTCTGTTTGAAGGGGGATAAACGTTCTGGTATGGAGGATACAGTGGTTGGGTATTCTTTTGTGGCAGCACTCTCATATTGATGCCATCTTGACTAAACACATTCTGTTTGTTTGACTGTGTGGTTCATCCACTGTGTTCAGGACTCAGTCATTTTGGTCCATGCCGTGACCACCACGGGACCTTCCACAAGTCTTTGTTGCTGTTTTACAGTCAAACATGACCAGTCTGGGGTTAGAAATGACCACAGGAATCTTCTGAGGACACCTGAGTGAGCTCACGTCCTAAACAAAGAAACAATGTGCTCCCCATTTTTATGTCCCAGGTGGAATCCTGCATAGGGGCCCATAATGGTCAGTATCCAATGATTGTCTTCCATCATATTTTGAAGAGTGCTCTAAAAAGAAACCCCTCTTGTTGTGCTCTCAGGAGACGATGTGTTTTAATTTTCAAACGCCTTTTAAGATAATTGCAGCTGTTCAAATTCTGAATGGAGGGGAAAATGCACTTGATTCACATTATGTCGTTTAAAGTATGCTTGAAAAAATGAGTTAATACATACCTTTATGAAAATATGCAACCAAACCTGACCACAATCTGATCATACAAATTAAATCTGAGCCCACAATTTATATATTTTTTGTTGCTGGACAACTGTTGTTGCAGATTTTTTGTATATCCTTTCAGTCAGCAACCAGTTTTGGGAGCTGACAGTTAATAAACTGCTACCATTAGACTAGAAGAGCCCAGACATCCCAGCACACCCACTGCTGGAGTTTGTGGTTTGCTGTCACTGCCTGGATAATCCTTCTCCTATCCCCACCACGTGAGGAGAATATTCTTTAGTGGCCCTACTAATTTGTTGTTACAATGGCCAGATCTGGAGAGAGACATCCTATCCACCCTAGGAAAGCGGAGAGATGGCGGGGGAGAGAATATTTTTGGAGCATGCTGTGTCTGTCACAGGAGTTAACTGAGCCAAGCGGAGAGGCATTCCTCAGCTGGCTTGTGTCACTCCTTTAACCTCCCACCCCCCCACCACACCCCCACCGACCGCCCGACCCCTTGCCACCAACACCATAAAATGTCTAGACCTCTAACTCAGGTTGTCTGAGCAAGCTCCTGCACTGCACAGTGACAGACAGACCCGAGAACAGCTCCAGCACGTCCACCCCGCCGTGGATGAGCTCAGTGTCCTGCTTAGCGCTTTGCCGAATGTGCACGGCACTTTAAAACACGCCGGAGAGGGGTGTCTGTTCAGCCCATTAATAAGTAAAGCAGGGCAATAAAGCCACCAACAGCTACATGGATATCACACTATTATTTATTTATCTGTTCGGCTGAATAATTTATTGTTTATCCCAAATGATCTTTTTGGGGGCGGCGCAGGACGCCGTTAACCAGGGCGACCTGCATTAACATTAACGACACCGATGGTGGCGATAATGATCATTAGCTGCAAGATGAGACGGCGGGGGCAGCGAGGTCCCCCCAGTCCGAGCAGGACGGCGGGCTGCGGCCGCACGTGTGAGGATGCGGGCGGCCCTTTAATGATCTCGTTACTGACATCAAAGCGTGGGCTCTGAGGGCCGCAGCCCCGTGGCCGCGCGGCGCACGCAAAAGGCCGTCCTGAGAGGGGGATAAATCACTAGGCCCGGGCCTTTGAAGTCCTTTCGCCATCAACACCAATAAACGCGGCCCGAGCCCGCCTGCCTGCCTGGCACTAAATTAAGCGATTATTACCCCAGCTTCACTTTACCATATGGGCAATCATTGCAACAGACACGGGTGAAGCGGAGGGGACCGCCTGCGGGTCTTTCTTGCCACAGGCTTTGCTGCGGTTCTGGTGGGACCCGTGCGAGGAGAACTCTGGATCGGCCAGCCTCCTGTCGGCTTTTAATTGGGACTTTACCGAGAGTGCATGCCGAGGGTTGCGGGTTTTCAACGCACCGCCCCAGAAACCTACAACCCCACATCTTCATGGCTGAGCAGACCATGTAGATCAAAAGGCTTGATAAATTTGAGAGGTGCACTTTCATAACCTTAATATTTAATCTCACTTCAGGGGGACCTGACCTACATGTACCTTGGTCTGCTATTCTTGTTGAAGCCATTTCTGTTCCTCCAAGATGAGGGGTAAAATATGGATGCATTAATCTGTTAGCTTTTGATCTCAGACCAGATTCAGGGCAGCACTTATCAGTCAATGCCATCACAAATGGCCTTTATTTCAACAAAACGTTTACCGCAGTGGTTCTGATTCACCTTTTTTTGACAAGTGCTTCAGCGGGTCCTTGAATATTATATTCCTATTCTGTCAAGTGCTGTGCGCGTGTAAGGCCCCGGATCACAGAAATTTATATCAAAATCCCTGACGCGATTTTGAATGCTGCTGCCATCCAGGTTTCCATGGTCGTTTTTGCGACAGCCAGTGATTTACTCCGTAGAAGTCAGTGCCCGACAAAAGGTTGAGTAATTGCAGGGTGCTGCCCTTTGTTTGTTAAGGCGCGCCTTGAGTTTGTAACAGGCTCGGCTGAGGGCATTGTGATTCTGCGGAGCGAGAGGCAATGGAGGGAGGGTGATTAGCCCCTCTCAGCTTCATGACTGCAGTGGCTGCTGGGAAATTATGTGGTGCACCATCCGAGATGTGTTTAAGCAATAGTTGAAGTCCTCCTTTAGGAGCAAAATATTAGGAGCAGGCAAAGCAGTACAATCTGAGGGCTGCTTGGATACAAACCAGTAACCATTCCAATCCCTTGGACAAACACCTCTGATGAGTATAATTAACCTACCACGCCAAAAATGTTGGGAACAAAAATGTTGATGTGATGTTACCATTCAGATTTCAACATGCTTAGGTGTTGGGTTCATGTCATGTTTAAGGGGAAGAGTGGGGCCACTTGTTCGTCTGACAGGTGCTATGGTGCAGTGGCTCCTTCTCTTCCGTCCATCTACGCCTGCCTGTATGTGTGTGTGCAGCGTGTGTGTGACATGGGTATTATGTGTGTGGCATCTGTATTTGTCCAAGGTGCGTGTTTCATATATTATTACATTTTTGCGTATATGTGAATGCGTGGAAGCTGTGTCTGATGTGGTGTGTGAAGATGTCAGTAATCATGGCTACAGTTATAGAGATGCAGACAGGCCTGTGTAGCCTCCGTAGATCTAACGACTTTATGATGCTTTTGAATAAGGATAAAGATGGGAGTGCCTCGTTTGGCACTGCGTGTTTAACGTGGCAGTTAAGTGGTGATAATTGGTGGCAGCTGGGGCTCTGTGTTCCAGGAGGGGATCACCAGGCAAGCGTGGCCTCCATCTCTCATGGTGAGAAGCACCAGATGGGCACAGTATCCACCATGGACAAAAGAGCACCCTCACGTCCCTATCTAGCTACTCACGCTGGAGTCAAAGTCTTAAAACAGGTTGTCTTTTGTCCAAATACATAACAACATTGTTATGGCGGAACAACCGTGTTTGAAAGTCAGTGAATGGCTCTGGAGCGCCATAATTTAAAACATATTATAGGTTCGCTTTGAGCAAATAACATTCAGAGGGGAAAGTTAAATTCACTTCATTCCTGAAGTTCACTTAATAATTAGCTTAGTCACAGGCTGAGTGGTTCTATACAAAAAAGCTTGCCAGACTGAGTGATGAGGAGTGCTGCAGATGCTGTTGTCCTTCAGGTCCCAGAATGAGCAGCCACAGAGATATTGCTATTCTCCAGATTTTGAGTAGGCATGCAGGCTCTGTCTCTAAGACTTAGCACTATATGCAAGTATCCCATGGTTCTGCATTTTAACAAATCGCAGAATGCATGGGTACGGCCAAAAGTTGTTGGCCGTGTACAACAGAGCCTTTATAGTGGAGTGCAGTTAGCTGTATTGCTCTCTGAAATGTTCTTTAAAGCGCAGCCAAAGTTTTCAGTGGCCTTGCAGAAACACTACGTCAGGGAAAATATGCTTGCCTTGCCGCAGACGGGCGATCGTATAACCAGTGCGTAAAATGGTCCTTTTACAGCATTGTAAAGATTTACAATGAGAGTAAATAACAGTGGGCGAACAGGCCTTTTAAAAAAAGGAGTACAATCAATACGTCAATAAAACCTGTTCTCCAGGATGGCCCAGGCAGGCTGCTCCATGCAGGTGGACTGAGAGTGACACTGGCAGAGGAATTCTGAGTTAAGATAAGTTCTCCGCTCACAGTTAATGCTGATGACATGTCAGCTCCTTACTGTTTACCCTTGTTCCTATGAGCAGCAAAATTTGACATTTACCGTTTTCTTATATGTCTGTCTTTGTGCACATACAAAGTTTGTCCTGGGATGCATTGCACATTGATACATTGTGGAATATCAAAAGGGTGTTATTGTTTTATTTATCATTTAGAGCTGTCATGTATTGGGTACAGGGCAATTTAAGATTGAGAACAAGAGAAACCTGTGTTTGGTGAATTCCTTTGTGATATCAGCACCAACAAATAAGGACACACAACTGTGATTCTGTAATAGTGAATAGATGGGCAGGTGCTTGTTGTTGAACTTCAGTCTAGAATGAACGATCAGCATGATTAACAGTATTACCTGATTTTTCTATCTGCATATGAGCTGATAACATGTCATTTATGCATCAGGGGACAGGGAGAGACTTGGGGTGATAACGTAAGGTTGTTGCAGCCCTACACGCAAGCTCTCCCCTTCTGAGTCGTTTAAGCAGAGCTGCAGCCACGAGCATGTAACTGTCTCATTCCTTTCCTTTGTGTAGAAAAAGGCTTGAAAGAGACAAAGCAAAGGGAGAAGTGTCTGCAGATTTCACAAAGGGAACCACTTTGTATACGAAAAACAATGGAGCCAATTAATCTAATGCAAATGTGTCGGAGGTAGATGCCTTGTTGGGAAAATTGTGTGAGGAGGTGGAGAGCGCCTGGGTGCAGAATTAGATTTCCAAAGAGAAAGAGGGAGACAAAAAAGAACATAATATATAAGAACCGCTGACTATAGCGGTTTCTAGATTAGAAAGGATGGTGAGGCTCTGAACGAGAGAAGTAACATCTTTTACAGAAAAGTAATGGTTTGTATTGACAGCAATGGCTACCTTTGTCAAAGTGCAAATAGGCAGTTTTGTTGACTATCTGTAAACATCAATGAAATGTTTTTTTCAAACTATGCAGTTCATTTTCCTGTTAAAAGGAAGAATAACCTCCTCTCAGAGGACAGCTATAGAAATGTGTGAGTGCATTTTAGAGGCCTGTCATGTATAAGTCATGAGGAGAAATTACATTGATTTGAACATGTTACAGTCAGAAGTTAAGGTTTGGTTAATTCTGATTCCCCACACTTTGCAGAAGTGGATAGCTGCTTAATTCAGTGAGTTTGGTTTTGACAATCAAGCCCATACATACACACATACTCACTCATACACACATGCACACTCACACACTCACTCACTCACTCACTCACTCACTCACACAAATCACACACAAGCAATAAATAGCAGAACCCGTCGAGCAAGTTCATTTCTAGAGGCTGGTGAGGATGGGCCTGCTGCCTTAAAAGTCAGCAGGCTTTTGACGATCAATGGAGAGAGACGGAGAGCGAGGTGGAGAATTGAACAGAGATACAAAAATCAATCAGGATCTTAATTGCTCCGGGGAGGGGGAGAAAAAGAGAGGGGGGGAAAGAATTCCATCGCTTTGCAAAGCCATTGCCTGAATGAACCCAGAGGCGCACACCATGGTTCCCTTCCCTCTGTTTGAAAATTCCTCCTCACAGAGGAGTCTCCTTTGACACAATGATTATTCAGTGATTGAGATTCACTCTCTGCCTTATCCCTCGGCTTCTGAAGAAGATCTGCATCTAAAGGCAGGAAGGAAGAAGGGGGAGAGCGGTGTGTGACACTCTTTGAGTCATTATCATAGCCGTTCCTTCAAACGGTGCGCGGGATCGTGTTGTCTACCCCTCCCCCTTTAATCGGGAACCACAAAGGTGACAGGACCATCATTTGAACAGGCAGAAGCTGCACTCAGCACAGGGTCAGCTGTGAAGGCTGTCATCCGCACGGCTCTCCAGGTGCGGAATTAATTCAGCCTCCCTCACAGTTACGCACTCTCATGTACTGTAAAAGCACAGCGTGAGCCACTAATGGGCTCAGGATCCTGGCATTTTGTTCAAAAAAGCCTCCTGCTTCAGCCAGTGAGCTGCAGAGTGAGGAGTGTCAAAATGATGGGAGGGGTCCTCTGTCTCTGACCAAACCTCTTACCACTTAACAGGCTTTGAATTAGGGGAGGGTGTGACTGCTGTCTCTGGGTATGCAACATCTGTTTATATGGCGTGACTGCAGCCTAGCTGAGCAATGCTAGTGCAGCCCCTCTGGGGTTTGTTAGCGCAGGCATAGGCCATAGGTATCTGGAGTGTGTTAATATGTGCCAAGAGGGCGTGATCAGGATTCCCTGTCTTCACTGTGAGGATGTGCCATACCTGTCAATGTCTTTCCCTCACTGCTTGAGCAGAGGGTGGATCATAACTGTAGGAGTCACCAGCACCAAAAGCAACAAGAATAACAACCAATGGGAGAAGAATTGCTTACCATTCCCTATATAGGTCTGAATATTTAATGAAGAGATCACAAGCCTTGGGGCAACCTAATGTTCATATGTGTTGTTGATAAGAAGAAAGTCTCAGTGTGAGTAGCTGGTGAGCTCAACTGCTGCATGTGAAGGAACACAGACACAGAGATAGGTTGTCTCATTGTGTCCGGAAGGAGGGGCCAACACCACAGCTTCAGTGAGGTGAATTTTTAGGGGCCTGTATTGGTCCCCGTGGAGCTTAGAGGTCAGAGATCAGCTAGAGGGGGTTTTCTGAGAGAAAGTTCGATAGAGAAAAAAAATGAATGGTGAGGAAATGGTAGATTCTGGGCTGGATGCTGAGGAGGAGCTCATTTAGGTCAATGGCCATGGTTTTGGATCGACAATATTGAGCCGGCAGCCATCCACTAATAAAATGACTGACAGCCGGTGGCCACAGAATCGAAGCTATGGATCCTCTCCGCAAAAGAGAGAGAAAAATAATGGACAACACAGACCTGGTCTCCAAATAAGCTCAACAGGGGAAGGAGGGTCAAAGGAAAGGCAGATAATTTGTTAAAAACGGAAATGAAAATGACAGGCAGTCAGACCACATACAATGAGGAAAACACAGACGAAATATGTTTCTGTTGTTCTTTTTTTAAACCTTTCATTCCTTTCAAATTCAGTTTCTCGCATTTATTAATGTGAAAATCCCATGTGTCTATGTGTCCCCCGTCTGTCTGCGTATATTTGTGTACCCCTCAGAGTAAATGCTTTTGTATGTGTGGTTGTGCACGCATATGAACATGCACGTATGTGTGCGGGTGTGTGGCAAATCGGCGGGGCGGAACCGTTTGATTCCTTGCGAACGGGTGCATGGCTGGAACTTAGCAACGGGAGCTATGGGCCTGCCTCCCCCGAGATCCCGACTGCTCAGACACATTCATTACCAGGAGAGAATCTTGGGCCAGATTAAAAATTCATGCTGTTTACTACAACAAAGGCCCCTGTTAAAGGATAAGAGCCCACTGGAGCAATGGCAGTGCCGCAGCACGAGTCGCGCATAGGCATATGCTGGTGTGTACTTAAAGTGGTTTGTTTATTTATAAGGAGTCTCAAAATGTTCAACATGGAGATTACAGAAACAAAACCAGCAAATGAAAGAAACTTGGCTTGCTGTGACAAAAGGCATGGTGATGTTTCTTCATGTGCTTTTTCTCGTGTGTTTTCATGTGTGTGTGCATGTTGCGTATGCATTGCCTGCCATGCATATCCGTCTGAATTCTGTAGGTGCATGTGTGTATTTGTGGGGGTGGGGGTGGTTTGTTTGTGGTGACACTGTGGAACTGCATTAAATGGTCCATTAACAGAGCTCGGCGTGGCTTTACAGGCCCATATCTCAATCAGGGCCGGGCTTTGTACCACTTACAAAAATTGGCAACGGGAGCTAGGCGTATTCATCATGAGCACGCAACCACAGGACAGAATCAGGGGACAAAACTAAAAACCATGAACAAGCTGTTGAAGGATTCATAAAAGCAAGCATTCTTTTCACATACCCTGCCTAGCATACTGAACTTGGTCCTCTACAATCGTTGTTAGGGCAGTTAACAATTAGTGCTAATGGCTCTCAATCAATCCAAATCAAATTTAGCCTGGTTTGGTAATTTGCATAAATAGGCCATATAAATTAAAAGTGAGAAGGACTGCTGACTGTGTATATGTGATATGTACTTGCCTTGTGTCAATAAGAAGGAATAAATACTAACTGCCAAAATCCCTTTACAAATCAAGCATGAATATTTTAGTGTATAATATAATATTTAGGCATAAGTAGCCATTTTTAATGTTTTCATACAGTGTCAAAATTATATTGAATGGTTAATTGAATTGATAACACATTCCAAAGGATTCATAGTTCTGAACAGGTGGTAAGGAATCCCAAACTTTCTTGTAATATCACTCTCAAATCCACAAACATTGGACATCATTGGACACTAGACTAGATGCAGTGAAACAGAGTGGTTCCTGCAATGGCAGCATTTTATCTCTAGAGGTACATAAGAATGAGAAAGGCAGCAAAGCTTCTCATGTACCTGAGGTATGCAGCATGTATGTACCTGTATGTTTTTATTTCCTCTGTTTTTTCCTTTTAATTGTTACCAGCATGATAAAACAATCTTGGATCAAAATAAGAGAATCTTATGACTTGATATTCATCAAAAATGGCTAAAGCAGATAGTTGAGAATTGGTTAGCATTGGCAGAAGCTGAAGAAATCACCCAAGCAGTCAAGAGATGTCACGGGCAGGTGTGACTTTCCCCCCACTGTTCCCAACACCATGCCCCCCGCCCCCACCTCCCCTAGCAAATGGTTTTCACACAGGGTCCCCTCTCTTTGCACTTTGCATTGACGGATACATCTGTGCGGTTGATTTGTTGGTGCAGGAACTCTGCTTACGAGGTATATTCAGCGTTAATTAGTGAACTCTGCTCAGTTCATCAATACAGGTTCCCGTGGCGACGCCTGATTGCTGGTTCTCCATGGGTGGGCGAGGCCGTGCCGAGCAGGGGATTACCCACAGTAAATTAAAGCAACCACTGCTCATCTATTTACCCCTTCGCTTGCTCTCTTTCTCTCCCCCTCCGTCTGTCTCTCTCTCTCTCTCTCTCACACACACACACACACACACTAACCTGCACATTTTCTCCACAAGATTAACAGAACAGGTGCAGGCCTGTTATTCGCAGTGAAAACAAGACATCCTCATAGCATTTCACAGCATTTCTGAAACGTCACGGCTACGTGGAGAGACACAGGGTGCCCCGGTGGACATAAAGGTCATCGGGGGGCATCCCCGGAGCAGCTCCCACCGGTATGTTCATGTTTGGCGTCAAGAACGCGAGGACCGTGTGTGGGGCAAGCAAATGAATGCAGGGCTGTTCTGTCTCACGTGTGAAAACGTGAGGTGAAATCGAGCTGGGAGGTTTTGTCGATGAACAGAAAATGAGGGTCGTTATTCTTCGGGGTCCGTCCTGAAATATTGGCCACACTCTTCGTCCGTGTGTCAGTAAAAGTCACCATAGCTAAATGGTAAAAAGGCACAGGGCACACATTGTTGTGTAGCTTTGGGAAACTCATGGCCAGGCCCAGGTTTTAGCAGACCACATGATTAGCAGATATCAGGGTAAATTTGCAGGGTCACGACATCACACTCAGTAACTAATAAACCAATGCTAAGGTCTCTGTAAGTTATCGTACTTTTAACAGAAATGTTCTTGCATCCTGATGTCAAATCCTGATGTTGTTATTAATAATACAAATAATAATAAATATAATTTAGAAAGAAAAACAATGATTTTTAAAACTTTGTTATGAACAGTTATGAATTTAACACCATGCACCCTATTCCTGATATTTTAAGGTCATTGCACCTAATGGAAAAAAATACATACTACGTGAGATTGATTGTAAGGATATATGTAGCATGCACTGCTTTGAGGCAATTTAATATTTACAGGCTGATCTCTTACTAAATTTTAAGATTATTGTGCAACTTGCCAGAAGACACATTTACACACCAGCTAAATACTGTTCCAAGTGATGCATTATTGTAAGACTGTATTATTTGGCCAAATATGTGTGTATTTATGTGTTTTATGTGTTTATGTGTTTTTTTTTGTGGGGGTGGACCAAATCATTTTATTCATTTTATTAAATGAAATGTTTCTCCTTGAAATAAAAAATCTTGTGCTGGTAGCCATGTTTTCTGATATTGGAAACAACCAATAAAGTCTATCTGCTTCTGTATCTACAAAATCTTATTAAATTGTTTTTCAAGATAAAACAAAATCTTCAATGAAGAAAATATACTATTTTTATTGAATGGGGACTGAGTGAGAGAGTGGGAGGTGTGGAATTTAGGGGAAAATAAGTTGGAGAGGCAAGTCATAACTCTTCCCCTCTGTCTCTTTTCACCACACCTCAGGAACTGTTTTGTTTCAAAGCCTAGGGAAGGCACAAGAATCACACAAAGGAGTGTGATGGGGGCTCGACCCATGGCCTCTGTTCCCATCAATGTGCTGCTTTTTGGGTCCAGTGTTTGAAATTGGACCAGTAGTATACTGTAAAATCCTGGAGACACCAGATAAAGTTCAGGTGGGGGGTCTTCATATTGATTGGCCCTTAGTGAGCTACATAAATTTACAATTGTTTTTTTTTCAATTTCAGCGCATGCACCAAACCTGTTTTTTTTTCTCCAATGCCAACTTCCTGCACCACAGTGTCTGCACCAGAGTGACTTATAAATTAGCCTACACTGTCTCTCGCTGCATTAACCAGGGGTGTTGCTAGGAATTGATCACATTCACGGCCAAGCCTGTGCTCCACATTGGTACTAATCACAAACGTAAACAATGTTGCAATGGTGTAAAGTTAGCGGCAGTATTTATTGCTAATGTAATCATCACAAAATGCCTAATACTTCTAGGCTATGTTTTTTGGCAACAATTTTTTTTTCTCTTTTTTTTTTTAGAAAAATGCATTGGCCAATATAGCCTACTGCATTCCTACCTTATCCATGGTTTAAAACGTCATAATTACCCACTTAATAAATGAGGATGATAAAAGAGAGAATATCTGAATACTATTACAAAAAGGAGAGATAACAAATGTGTTTACCTGTAGTGAGGTAAAAGGGATAGTGGATCTTTTAAAATACATATTACTAATGTTCTACCAGGTAGGCCTATGGTGAAAATCTTAGATATTTTGTAGACGCTGAGAACATTAATTCTTAGGGTTCCCACAGATTCCAAAACTAACCGACTGTGCTCATCTCACTCCCTGGCTGTCTAGCTGGTTGTCATCTCCCTATCCTGCCTTGGATACCTGTGTCTAAACTTCAATAGAAGAAATTTCCATCCATATTGTCCATCACAATTTTGATTATTATGCTTCCTAGCTGCATCAACAACAGTGAAACGTGGTAGCAAATGACACGCATTAGCAGATTAGCTTCAGCATTAAGAGACCTTAGAACTAAAGTCAGATAACATTAGCTAGGTAACACTTCCTGATAATTTTCTATGAATAATTAATTACTTGTGGTTTACAAAAATGAATATTGTCATATGTCATATGGAGGGATAATTTAAGTCATATGGAGGGATAATTTAAGTAGCATAGAGGTCTATCATTTCAAGTAAAAATATCACTAGGCTAGCTACGCAACTACATAATCTAGCTCACTAGCCAACTGGTAAACAAGTGGCACAATTACAAACAGTGGGAACATTTCATACAACTTCATTCTCATACTAAAACAACAAACTCTAGTTAACTAACCTGTAAATGAGTTGCAAGTATGTCTTTTTTATCCATCCATCTATCTCTTGGATTAATTGGCATTTAAGTTGTCTTCTTCTTATACAGCTGCTCTAGACACTGCTGCACTCTTAGCCAGCTCTTCTCCTACTGACCAAATGCCGCTTCTTATAAAGGAAGTCAGCCATTTTAGAAGCACCAAATAAATCAATCAACTGAACAAAGGCAATAAAACAATAGATATTGGCATACAGGCATCTCTCTGCCATATTTAAAACGGTTCCTCTTACAAACACAATACAAATCAATTATAAAAGATTTAAAAGCAAACACAGAAAACTCCCCCACAGTCACAGCCCATGTTGTTCAGCCCCATTTGTCGGTGCCCTCCCAACACTACAAATCCCATCAGCCCCCAGCCCTCGGGTCCTTTGGTTGATGGAGTCTGTCCTGCTGGTGCCATTGAATGAACAGGTAAGCCATGTTCCCCCAAACCACAAACATTTATTTTACTTTAGCTGTTAAAAATGTGCATATTGACAAAAATGTCTAAGATTTAGAAATTCTTGAGCATCCAGTTGGCCACCCTGCATGTTAAGATATTTCCACCTGTTTCCTTGTCAGTTTGTAGAGTCCATGGTGTGGGTGCATTTGGGAGGAGGCAAACAAAGGAGTTGGTGAAATAAAATGTCTTCTCCTCCAACTTGGGAGTCTATGTATGTTTGTCCAGGATATTCTTGTTCATTTTGAAAAGGTCAATGGAACGGACATACACTCCGTTATATGTCCCAATCGAAAAATCCTCTTGCTGTCAATCAGCTGGCATAGCTAATATGTCATTTGATTATTCTGTTTAAGGCAGACATGTAGAAATGATAGCACATTAATAATTGACATATAACAATTAATTTGCTGCAAAGCAATCATGTGTTTTCAAGCCACAGTGAAATCATATTTGATATTTGCATAAAGCCAGTCATATTTGCTGAATTTATCAAACTCTAGCTTGCTATTACAGAGAAAATATATTTATTTTCTATTATTGGAAATTCAAGTTGGATAACAAACATACTGTTCTGTGCAAGCAAACTAGCTAGCTAACATTAATTAAATTCAACCAAGACAAGGGCTGAGTATGTGAATCAGAGATGCTTCCTGCAATGTGGTGCCATATCTGCTGCTGTTTGTAAGTGTTGTACTTGATTGTGCTTTGATCTACGATGTCTTACATCATTCAAATATCCCAAGATAACCTAAAAAGAGTTAAAAAGAGCCATTTCAAACAAACATATGTCCCCACATTATGACAACAGCATATGCCCACAAGTTTCTCTCAGCGCACTTCACCCCCTGTTATGTTGGGGCTGTCTGACTTTCTTATTCTTTACCCCCTGACAGCATGCATTAACAGAGCTGAAGAAGCAAAAAAGTAGAAGAAAAGGGGGGTTATCAAATTGCATCCATACATGATGTGTAATTTGGGCTCAGTTCATTAAGCCCTGTGAACGTTTGGCACGAGAGGCAGGAATTAGCAGCTATTTCAATCAGCGAGTCCTCGCCTCCATCTGGCCCGGCTGCTGTAATAGGAGGATGATGCACATTACAGCATTTGAATTCATCAGCTGAGGCGGAGACGTCCTGGCCTCCAAACGCATATTAGCTGGAGGATGTTCAAAACGTATTGTTGTGTGCTGCTGTCTGGAAGGACAACTCCCTCTCTAAAACTGGATGAGTAGCCTGGCAGTGATGACATGTATTGAAATTCTGGCTCCAGATGTGACTAGACAGGTTAGACTACGACCACAACTGATGGTAGCATTTGGGAAATGACCACAACAGGACTGGCGGCATACATTTGAGCTGTGCTTTTTGGCAACTAAATTGCGTTTCCTGCATTTCTTGTGGTTGTAGAATGTAAAAACACCTTGTTTTGAAGCTTCTTTGCCTGGGACTGGGATCACGACCCTGTGGCCACCGCATGGAGTGTTGTTACTACTATCCACAACGCTCCTGGCAGCTTTTAGAGGAACACTACTGGAAGTGCCAAAAAGAGCCCTCAGCTCTGAAAGGCCAAGCCTCTTCTACTTGGCTCCCGGAAGGGCCAGGTCACAGTGTGGCAGGAAAAAAGGGGAAAAGACGAATAAGAAATCGTTTTTTACAGTTAAATATGTGGCTGCACTAATGTAACACGGCACTTAGAATTACACTTCCCGCCAGCAGTTGAGGGCACTGAGCAATCCCTCGTAGCCTATCCATCACAATGTCACAGCCAGAAGTGCTCGGTCATGGTGCTCTGTTATCAGTCCTTACACAAGGTGCCGGGTGGGATTAGGGCATGACTGCGCATGGGGTTCAACCAAACAGGGCCAGTTACAACCTATGCACATTCCGCTGAATAAAGAAAAACAGTTCTGAAAGTGCATTACTTTTTCAGGGGTGTGGATAAGCATATTGATGTATGGTACCTTCCCATATTTGTTCTTCGCAGCTGAAATCATGGGGTGCATCAGAACAGGCATAATAAACAAGCCCCTCAGTGTTCAGCCCCACTTTCAAAAATTCAATAGCATTGACCCTCCTGCGGCATACTTATTGTGGAGCATTTCTGCCTGATCGCAAACCACAGGATAAGTCTCACCCACCTCTGTTCTTCCATAACGGTTGCTGACTGAGGGTCCTAAGTCATGGAGTGGAAGAGCCCTGAGACATTTGACACTCTCCTATGCGTCAACAACTGACAGTATTGATTTGGAGCAGCATTGCTGTTCCATTGACTAAGTCTTCGATAGATTGGTTCCGCCCCCGCTCACCCTCCCGTCTACAGACACCTCTTCAGCGAGAGACCAGCACAGTGTGGGGCGTCAGCATGCTCCTAATTCCCTCCTATCTGCAGCCCATTCTCCCTCCCACTTCTTCACATTCACAGCTTTGTGTCTCCACCAGGTGCCCCAGGGAGTTTGAGAGCTGAGATATGAGTCGGTCGTGACTGGGAGAGCAACACCTGTGGACGGGTGTGTTGTTGCTACCTGAGTCAGGTGGATGAGTCACACTCTATCACGGCTCTAGCCCCATGGCTACATTGCACAAAAATGAACCTTCTTTTTTAGCCTGAGATTCCCACCTTGGTCTTTTTATTTTTCTTGGTCTTTTTATTTTAATTTTGTCTCACCTTTCTGTTTACCTTTCCTACATTGTTCAGAATTTCAGCTTGTGTTCTTCGCTAAACCACACTCATTAGTCACTCAGATAGGATCTTTACAAAGATCAGTACAATGCTTTTACTTGTATTACATACTTCTTACTTTGTAAGATGTACTTCTTACTGTATAAGATAATTAATACAACTTGAATTATATTCTTTTGCTGACTTCAAAGTGAAGATATGAGATTGGAATGCATCTGTTATATGGACCATGTGTTAAGCACCATAGCGTCAGTGCCAATAGTGTCACCTACATTCAAAGGGTGATTTTTCTGACTAATCAAAACCATAACCATAACTTAATTTTTAGAAAACTGAGTTACAAAGAAGAAAACATGCAAGCAAGTAATACAGCAAGCAAGCAAGCAAGAAAGAAATACTTATAAAGGTAAATTAGTGACATTTTTTCAGAGAGAGGCCCACAGGTGATCTTTGCAGCTTGGGGTCATGGTGGAGACAGTGTTTAAGAGAAAAATATAGTAATGTAGGGGGGGATCAGGGATTGAGAGAGGGCTCAAACACATTGCAGTTTGTGGTCAGAATAGCTTGATTAAAGCGAGCACATTCTGCCTGTGCAGGTAGCTTCCTTTTCTTTCCCACGGCTTTATTGGAACTTTTTTTGATGACATTATTTTTTTGACATTATCGGATTTGACACCTGAATCCTGGGAGTCATGTCCCACACTCTGCTCCGTTCCTGTCACCCTCCTGTTCTCACAGCCAACTGTGATTGCAACCTGGCATGGCTTGTCTGTGGGTTAGATGCCTAATGAAGGAGGAGGGCTGTGCTGCCTGGCTGAGTCTGTCACAGTGGATCTCATTGGCTGGACAGATGTTCACGGGCCCAGTGGAGATCTCCTATGGGCTCCACGCAACTTTGATGAGGTGAGGGGCGATGAATGATACCAGAGTGATTCTGATTGGTAGGACAGGCAGCAGGCGATCCTCTTACTCCATATGTCAGTGGAGCAAGCTGCAGGATGTGGAACAGAAGATGCAAAAAAGTCACCCATAAAAATAAGCACCATGTAAAAATCACCTCCCCAAATATTCCCCAACCTAAATAAACCACCCATGCGTATGTGGTTTATATTTATTTTCCCCCGCAGAGAACCCATGCCCCGTGGACCTCAGTGTTGTCCTGGTGGGGTTTGCTCAGGGGGCATGTGGGGGCAAAGCTAGCCCAAGGAGGCCAGTCTGTGGATGGTGGTGTTGGCACTCGGAGTTGCAGAATGGTCTCTTCCATACCCTGTTAGTCACTATGAAAACACATTGGTGAAGAAAGACCCACAGGGCCATTTGGTCACAACTTTCATCACCATCAGCCTTGCACCCCTGCCTCCAGGGCCAGATGCCCATTCACAGCCAACACAGCTGGCAGTACTAGAAAATCCACAGAAATATCTGCCAAAACCACAAGTGTGGCCAAAGAGAGAAACAAGAATCTCTCTCTCTCTCATGCTTTTGATTAATTACTGACATTGCTCAATATAGTGCCAAGTCTTACATGTCATTGATATATCTAAGAAAATAACTGAAATTATTTAACAAAAATGAATAACAATACAAACACACAGAACTGTATGGGGGAGAATTCTTATGTATACTCTCCCCTCTCTCTAACTCTCTCCTCATCAGTCCCCAGCCACTCTGCCACAACAAGGTGTTTTCAACACAGGGTTTGGCTACTGGGGATAGCTTCACTCAGGTCACCTCAGCTCTTCATTACATAATAAAACCACTGATTGGATGGGAACTTGATGGGAACTTACATATGTCTTGTGTTACTGGGGGTGAGGTGATAATGCTGGGGATTATGATAATTCCCTCTCTCTGCTGTCAGCCCTCTTGTGCCCTGTGAGTCAGGTCTGCATCTATGGCACTGCCAGTCATGGGGAGGAGGGGAGTGGGAAGTGAAACACTCTGGTAATAAACCCATCAGGGACATACTGTACAGTAAATGTAAAGTAACATGATTCTCAAATAATAACCACAGCACTTCTACATTGGGACTGGGATTTTTTTTTCTTGCACGTGGGAAAATGGAGTATCCCGAATTTGGGATGGGAGCTGTATAGTTGATAAATAAGTGAACAAATAAATAAACAGGTAGATAAATGTGTGCTGTGCATTTAGGTCTGCATTTTCGCTTCATATTTACTCTAGATATCACAGATGATTTACAGACCGGAATAGTGAGAGACTCAACTTTCCTGCTGCTGTAAATCAAGTAGCTCAGGACTCCCCCCCCTTCTCTCTTGGTTGTCACAGTGATTTGTGCTAGTGACATAAAGGCTTAGCATCCAGCATGAAGACATCAGTGGCAAGTCACATATTAGGCCAGCAAATAAAGAGAGCTGGTGTGCTGGTGTGAAGTACGTGCAGAGGAATTGGCATGGATAGGTGGGTGATAGACCCCCCGCTGCTAAATAAGCCAAAATCCAAACAGTCTCTTACAGAGTGGAGTGGTGGCTCTGTTTTTAACACTGCTCTCCATTTTCTACTGTTTTTTTTCTTCCGTTGGCAAAACAAATCTTCCCCTTTTATTGCTCCACCCCTCTCTACTTCCCTTCAGCTCTATGCAGTGCCTTTATGGACGATCCAAAAAATCCACGCCTGAACTGTGCCTCCCCCTTTTTAACAAGCCCTGTGGTCTCTTGTTAATGTCCAGTGTACACAGCCTGACAATAGCGTGGGCTGGCTAGTGCTAATGAGACACTAATTCTACTGTCCGCAGGCCGCAGTCGGCACACAGCTCTCGCTCACAGCCTCTGTTCTCCATCAAGCAATGACCAGAGGGTGTTGAAGGGGTTTGGATGAGTCACCTCTGATTCTGGACAGCAACACTGGCAGTCTGGAAACAAAGGTGGAGGGGGGAGCTTGGAGCTGCTCCGCGGTTTCACAACTGTGTGTCAGGAGAGACAGCGCGATCACACTTGGGTGCACATGAGTGCACACGCAATCACGCACCCATGCACACACACACGCGCGCACACTGTTCAAAAACACGCACACACACACAGTACACAGGCAAATACATGTACCAACATACATAAAGTTGTACCTATAAAAAACATGCCTGCATGCACACACAGTCTTTCTACATGAATAACCCACATCAATCAGCCTCTCAGATGTGGACTTCTCTGTCTCCCCTCACAGACACCCACCTGCACAGTAACACTTGTCTTTTTCCAGAAAGCACAGTCCCACGGGCTTACTGTTTGCCAGATACCGCCTTGGGATTGGAACAGCACACACCTCTGCACAGTATGTGTCGGCTCTTGTTGGACGTGAGCCGCCGGGTGTGGGCGGCCGCTCAGGGATGAAAGGGTTAAGACAGTGCATTCCTGAGTTAAAAGCCTGTAACTAATATCGGAGTTTATTAGCAGGGGAGTGGGAGGCCGAGGGCAGCCGAGGTGTTCCCATCCGGAGGAGTCAGCGTCGGGCTCCTTCTCCAACAGGCCCCCGCACACCTGCATGCACATGGTGTCTCATAACTGCTCCCTCCCTCTCATCTTCCCTGCCCTGCCATCTCTATAGCCTCTGTGCTTCTGAGTATTACTTAGTCACTGTCCGTTCTTTGATCTCTAAAGCCTGCTTTCCAAAATACACATTCAGTACTGAGATTATGAAAAACAAATGCTTTTTAGGTTATCACTTTCAGTATCGTTATTTAGGATATCAATATCAATTTCATGGCAATGAAATGCAAACAAATTCATCAATGATGAAATACGTGATTTAGTTCAAAACTGGGGGAAAAAAGAAAGACATCCCACAGGCAGCTTCATCCACACAGAGTTTCTTTTTGTGGAGCCCATCAGCACAGCTGGGCCCTTTTTTGGAAGAATTCTGGTGAAGCCCGTCACTGGAACACTGGCCCCATGTGGATTTGGGCCTCAAGAGATCTAACCCCTGCCTGCTGCTTGTGAGAGAGTCTTTTCCCAAACTCCTCCTCTCTTACTATGTCAGCATGGGTGGCCACTTCCCAGCGAAGCACTGGGACATAGGCAGAGGGGGGTAGCATGTGGGCCAATGGGGCTTCTGTCTGCTGTCTGAGATCCCCTTTTTTTGCTTTGGTTTTTTTTTTATCCAGCTTGGTAATGGCAAAAAAACAGTGTACAAAGTGTGGAACTCCAATAAAACTGAATATTCTAACAATTCTATTTAAATGTGGTCTTCAGTTTATTTTCTTACACCTCTGAATGACCATGAGTTGTTTTTAGTGCTCTGAAATCTATTCAAAGTATGTACAAACACTTCAGAGCTCAGTTGAGTGGGTGTTAAATATACAGTACTGTAAAAGTTATGCCAGTGTGCAGAACACTGTGTCCCTTTTTAATGACAGCAAGACTCCAACACACCAGAGCTCTTACATTTGTAGTACTGACTGTGTGTCCTCTTCCTTCTCTATGCATATTACTAATGAAACCTTTGGATGACCATTATTTCACTGAAGCAAAGTGGTGAAAAAATACAAAAGAACTGTTTCACAGTCCATGTGACAAAAAACTTTACATACTTTGCTCTTAAATTTTCATTCAGTGCATTGATTGGCTAGCATCCATAGGCCTGTTCAAAGCTTTATCCAAGTGATAAATTTTATGTTCTTTCCCTACCACTTACAAATTAGCAAGACAGTGTTTTTACTCAATTTATTTGTGATATCATACAATTAAAATGTTGGAAATTGGACGATTGGCTGATTTATTATAAATAAATAATAATAGTTCACGTCCTATATTGCCCATTGCTATTATGAGGATTAATCAGTTACCTTGATTGTTAGTGTATATAATACATATATAATAATCACTCAACATAGTAAATTCTCTTCAACAAATATTCCATTCTTTTCACAATAAAAGTATTCATGAGCCCTTTTTCATTTCTGTGGATCTTTTCACTTGTGATGGTAGCCCTTTGGCATGTTGAGTGCCCCTGCTTGACTGACAGGAGGGAGGAACCATTATGTGAGGTGCAGGGTTTAACAAGTGCATGACAAAAGCCTACAGTGCTTCCCTGTCACTCAAGTTTGGAGTTCCTTTGCTTCTTCACACTGCGTAATTAGTTACCCAGAGAAGTGTAAGGACAGTGTGGAATTTGACTTTTAACACAAGAGGATCAGTAGGCCCAAGACAGTGACTTCTCTTTCCCTTTCTTCCTGGAGATTGAGAAAGTTCTCAGGCCTGACCTTTCTCCATAAAGCACTTGTAGCTCATTTATGCACAATGTGGACCTTTATACATCTTTATACTAAATCTACATGAAACATGCCAAAAATGCAGCGTCCTCAATCAAGAATAAGGCCATGTTGCAATTGGAACTGATGTATCTAAATTTACTAATAGTGTCAAGTTGCAGTGTTCCTTATATCTGTTGAATGCTAAGGTACACTAATACATCTTCAACTTCAATTCCAACAAATAAACAAATCATAAAAATTCATTATTAGCTATCACTCTGCTTTATTATTAGCTAGCACCCTGCTGTTTGTGACTGTTTGTTTTGTCTCTATGCATTGATTTATTGTCTATTTTCTCAGACATCCTCTTAAATAAAGTACAAATCTTTGGGATCAGAGCCAAGCTCCTATTACTTCTGTAGAAGAGATGGGTGTTTGTTTGTACAGGTAAAGTTCCAGGCATAAAAGGGAGAGCAGTTGATGCATTCTTCACTTGCAGCACCTCCCAAACTTGCTCTGGCTAAGTTTTTTATTACTTCCTCTCCACGCTGTGAATAGCAGTCATGCCTATGATCAACTGCTCTGCTATAAAGCCATGGCCCCTTGCCTTCTGGTCTGAATAAGTGAGTTTTGTCCCTTCTGTAGGCTGTTAAATAGCTCCAATAAGCCATAATGGTGTGATCAAGCATGGACAATTAACAAAGATCACTCTCTCCTTGTCAGACCCCAGCCCCTGAAGGAATGTCTCTGACTTTGTCGTGTTGCTGCCGAAGGATCCCTGCACTGTGTAGATACACATCTGCTCTGCCCCTAGGCATGGCTATGACCGGTTTGATTCCATTTGAGTTACGTTTTGAAAAGAAAAAAAAAACGAGTGCAGTTATGCTCCTCATCTCCTGCACCATCTCTTGAGTCCTCCGAAGCTGGGGTGATGATCCGGGGGCAGGGAACAAGGGGCTGTAATCATGCGGAGGCTTATGGGAGCTTAAACGGACCCTACTGCTTCCATGATCTCATCGAGTCCTCCCAGCAGGCAGGGCTGCGGGGAATGATTCTGCAAGTTCAACCGGAGCAGGGTGGTCTAGGCTTAAATGACACAGCTCGGAGTGCTAAATTACTCACGCAATCACCTGATACACATCACGCAACAGAATTTTTTGGAGTTGTCCTTTAAAACTAAAAGGCAGCTTTCAGCAGTGGTTCAGTGGCAAACTCTCTGTGAGCACAAGTGTGCACACGCAGTTACGCGCGCATGCACACATACATATACCCACAGACACACTGCCACAAATTCACACAGTATATTTTTGACAATAATTGTTATTATTTTCCAGCTTTTTTTCCACTTCTCTGACAGCCTACATGCATACGCAGTGGGTAATGAGTGGAGTGAGATGGTGACGGGGGAGCTGAGAGGAAGGAGGCATTTCTGTACTGCTTCTGAACAATCAAAAGAGCAGCCCTTGTTCTTTGTCCTCCCTTGCATCTCCTGGTGCTTAGAGTAGAGAGAGAGAGGCTGTCATGTGCCTGATGGATATTGGAGGTAATTGTCCGCTTTCTTTGTGGCTGCCTCTATTATTTTTCAGCAGTAACGGGTGTGCAGCTTACCTGAGGGACACTTGAGTGGAGTTAGTGAGGGGCAGTGGTGGCCGAACAGGATGGTGACTGAGTTCAGGGAAATATTAACCCAAGGTCAGAACAGGGCCATTCTGAGTCTGCACTTGCACTTGCACTTGTCACTAATTGTTTCATTGCCCTGCACAGTTGTATAAAGGTAAGGCAGCCAGAGCTGCCAGGCAGACTTCTTATGTCAACATGGTAACTTAAATTTACTAAATGTCCAATGACTCTTGACAAGCTGCTTAAAATCCCAGTGCAACACTGTATAATATTGTGGTAAAGCCACACAAAATAAGCATAATTTAGTGACTTTAGTGACAGATACAAGGCCGCACTGGTTGCAGTATATATGACTGCAAGACGCTGCCTAAGGGATTACTGTGTATAAAGAGAGGTGGAAAGAGTTAAAGTTCTGTGACCAACAAAATAACAAACTACATTTAATTAGTCATATTAACATTACCTGCTCATGTACTCACAAGTGGGAATAGTTACCGTGAAATTAATTTGCATTTTCATTTTTAAATAAACTGCTATGTGATTGCTTTAGTGTCAAACAAACGACTTGAGTGAAAAGGTTCTAGGGGTGAGGGAGGCGAGGTGTTGAAAGAGAAAAATCCAGGATTGCGGAACAAGTCTCTTTTGTCTTTCGGCAAAACACCTAAATGACAAAATCCACCTGGGGGATGTTGTTGTACCATCCCCTCTCCATATCAGGAGCATGAAATATTAATGAGTGCGTGAATTCAGATTTCCAGTTCACCTTCAGGAAATGCCCTGCAGTGTGGTGTTAAATGGCAGAGGATGGGAAGAGAAAAGGTGAAATCCGTGAAGAGAAAACAGTGATTACGTTCAAACACTCACAGAGTTAACCAAGTGTGAACTAATACTATAACTATAGGCTCTTGCCTCACCGTCACTTACATTTGACTGATACATTCAAATCAGTCAAATGAACATTAATTGCTATTAACTTCCAAGGTTAGAGCCTGTCCTGTTTTTTTATGGTGGTGAGCTGAGTTGTGTGTATGTTACCCGAGGTGCTTTTTATGTTTTGCATTGTGATATTATTTATGGGCTTAGGTTAGTTAATGAAGAGACCTGTGTGGTTTGCATTGCACTCCCACTTTCTGTTTGTTACTGGACTAAAACAATTCTACTTCTACACTCTTCCCTTTATCACTTCTACCCTCTCCATCGCAGCTTCATCTTCCTGCTCAACCCCTTTGCCACCTCCACACACAAAGCCCTGTCTGCCCCATGGAATAGGCACCTCATTCCCTCTGCCCAACAACAAAATATTCTGGACTGGGTCACAGTCCATATCTTGTGTTTTGTACTGCAAGTGGATAGCTAGTGACAAGCCCCTACTTGTCGTCCAAGTGGATGAAACTAATGCCATAGTTTGCTGTTAAACTAAACTGTATCCCATCTGCGTCTGCTTCTTTTGCAAATCAACAGGATCTGTAACATATCCTGATCCTCATCCTCTGAATTTCATAGTAGATTTTTTATTGTTCAAACTATCACCTGTGACTCTTTGTAACAATAATGTTGACCTAAAAGAGTGGTACCTTTTAAAACTCTGACCAAACATGCAGTCAACATTTCTGAATTTCCTTTAAGAAAGAATGAGAAAGACTGTGTCCTGTATGGAGAATCCTAATTTAAATCTAGAATTGTTGTGGGGTATGTGGTAAAGAACAAAGGTGATCTAGGGTGTGAAGAAGCAGCATGCCCAAGGGGCCAAGCTGGGTGTGGACAGGAGCCTTGGATTCTGGGTTCCTGTGGGGGAAAAGGGTGGAAAAACCAGGCTGGCCCTTCCTTCTCCACCCTGGGTCAACTGGCTGTTTCTCAATCCACTCTTTTTTTTCTTTTTTATTTATCTTCACTGGGCACTTGAGAGAGGAAAAAAAAACACCACCGGGCTGCCAAAGCAAACAATGGGCCTTCCCATTGCTAAGCAGTGTATAGAGAGACTGGGCCAGGCTCCTTAGAAACACTGAGACAGAATGAGCCCCTGCCCCCTTGCACCCCAACTCCCCCTTGCAACCCCCTACTGGTTTGTATTGCATGGGTTTGGGGTCTGAATTTGTTTCTCAAAACAAGCTACTGACCCTGGTCCTGAAAATTCCCTTCTGTGTCCATCCTAGATCTCCATGACATCACTGAACCCAAGTGAACTTTAGACCTGCATCCAGCCCCTCTTGACCTGGTACATGAATGGTGTTTTTATCTTATGCACCTCTATGTCAGAAAAGGTTTTTTTTTCATGGAGTAAACTAATGATGCAGAAAGGAACAAATAATGCCTTAGAGTGTTGGCTTAAATACAGGGCACTACTCTACATCATCAGTGCTGATTGCGAGTCACCTGTGGTCAAATTATAGATAGATACAATGTACACAATTCACATTTAATAAATATCTGTTTCATTAATTTTGCAACTTTTCAATCACAACTTTGGAGTGGACTCCAGGAAGCTAGTTATGGCTTGCAGTGATTAAAGAAGTGTGCTCTTTCAAATATTATTGTGTTTGCAATAAGGTCACTTAAACCCTAGACTCAATAAAAATTCTAGTGTTAAATCATTAATAGTTGTGTTTGCCCTCAGCTGCATGGCTGGTGGCTTCCCCCACCAACAGTGAGATAACGAGATGCAATATTTGAAGAATTAAAACACACATTGTGATTTATTTCAGTCCAATCAGAGCGTACAGTAGTAGGTGGCTCTCCACTTTGTAATCCGCAATTGTGCTTACTAGAGAAAACTGACCTGAAACCTCCCTCTGTGCTTGTTTTTATAAGTCTATCTTCACTTATTTTCCTATAGGTGATTGTGACAGCAAAATAGAGATCTTTGTGGATCTGAATCTGTTTAAGTCTGCACTAGTGTGCCTTCCAAGCAACATTTTCTTAAATCACCCATGATAAAGTGAGAAGTGTTTGCCAACAATTTGCTCATTACCGGTGAAAAAATGGACAAAATATGTGGCTTGAAAAGCCAATTATTGGCTAGTGTTCAATATTGATATATATCAGCGGCAACTAGGGTAGCTGAAGGTAAATGACTTGTTAATGAACTTGTTTTTTAAAATAGTCAGCTCATTCTAATACATTTTGTTTGTAGCTGGCAAAATCTCCACCCACCTTACATGCAACCTAGCTATGTGTAAACACACCAGTTTGCTAGCCTCACTTTCCTGCTACGTATCTCAGAATTTACTCATGTGATACGACAGCATGACCTTTGAGTTCAGTGTAAAAGAAGTTGCCTTCATGAAATATTTTCAGCTTCTTCTGGTCTGTTCATTTAATACATTAATCTTACTAAAACAGTACTCAAACACTTCAAATAACACTTATCTCTGTTTTCCTCAATATATACGGTTGTCTGTCAATGCTTAGGTTAAATTGTACTACTTTGTATCAGAATTTTATCAGAATGTTGATACATTAATAAAATGAACACTTACAGGTACATGGCATATAGATTGCATTAACAAAGTCATATCAGATTAAGGCATTCCTGTGGCTGTGACTCATGTAACTCCAATGTCTTCCTGAATGGAGGTACTTTTTGCTGAAGTAATACAACAGGAGTATGAGGCACAAGTGGACCGGCGATGAGCGACATACAGATGTTGGTGAGGCACACGCACCCGTGATCCGGGTCTGTGAGACTTTGGGTTGGTTCAGACGGGGTAATGATGCCGGTCGGGTCTCAGCACAATCAATGGGCCACAAGTTCATCCTCTAATTACTGCTGCACTGCCGCTGAACTCCGCTCAGTAACTTATCAATACCACACTTCCACTCTTTCCACAGCACTCATAAATCTTCAGCATAGCACTGCTGCCTTCAAATGAACAACGGAGAGGAAGCCTGGACATGTTTGTTAACCGTTGCGAACGGGTCGCCTCCATTCGACACTTAAGCAGGTCAGTAAAAAGCGCATATTTTTCTTTTTGTCAGTCTCCCGCTCACCTTCCTCCTGCATGGGTACGTAGAACCTGCTTCATAACGGATGCAAAGGGAGAGGCCAAGATACAATATGTCGCCTGGTCACATATTATAAAACTGTGCATATGTGCGTATCAGTGGTTCATTTTTTTATAACACCAAGTCACTGAGTTAATTTATGAGAGTGCATACAAGTGTGTTAAGTTGGAATGGGTGACAGCCTTGCAAAAGTCATATGTGTGACACTACGGTTGCCTTCAGAAACACTGTGTTTTTGTAACAAGAAATGAATTACATCAGATGAAACAAGATATCTAGCAAATTTTTTAGAATTTTGGCATATTCATGCATTGGATCTAAAATGGCACAACACAGTTAAACGGAAAATCTGACGGCTGAAAGAAAACAAGAGCAAGTAAGAGAGCTCCAGAAAAAATATCATATCTCACACCAGGATTGTGAGCGTAAGCCAGAGGGAACCTGGTGCGTGTGGGGGGTATGGTTTCAGTACTGGTCAAGGAAGGGAGTTGAGGAGCAGAGTGTGAATTTCTCACCATTTGAGGGTGGGGGGCAGTAACTGAAGTGGACATTGGACATGATGTATAGCTGAAATGGCAGGAACACAGAACTATAGAGTTTCAAACATGTACACACACTGAAGTAAGTGTGCAACAGACCCCCCTCCAGACACACACACACACTGGGAGGGGTGCCTGGGGAGTGTGGAAACGGTGAGGATGCCTGTCCCCAAAACAGTGGCTGCAAGAAGGGAGATTGCTGGTGTCAATCCCAAGGACATTGAAACAGCATTTCTCTGCCTGCTGCATATTCATTTTTGCTGTGATTTTTGTCTCAGGGTTATTTATGTGCAACATAGCACTTCAGACAATGTCACTACCTCGACAAAAGTTAGCACTAACAACTTCGTAAGGTCATAAACCAGCCAGGGTGGTTAACATTTTGCAAGGGTGTTTGAATGTTTAACATTGGATGTGTTCCCGCATCAGGTTGCTTTGTTTATAAATTCAAGGAGAGAACCAAATGGCCTCTGATGAATCTGAATTCAGCATGAGCCCTGATTGTATGCAATCAGTGCCCCATTGAATGCTGGGGTAAATTGCCATCAATAGAATGCAGCACAAAGCCTCTGAATTTGAAGGTCAGATTTATAGAATTACAGTGTGGAAAACTCATTTATAGAATCACTTTTCCCCACTGATGCTGGTATGATGCATGAAAAAGGGAAACACAAGAGTTCACTTTGCGTTTGTTGTTGCAACTGGGGCTTTAACAAGAAAGCTGAGTGTGTTTCACAAAGAAGTGGAAAGCAAAAAGTGATGGGAACAATTGTGTTGTGTGGCACCCCCCCCCAAAAAAAAAATGGCTGCCTGTTCACAGTGGGTCATTTGTCAGAGGTTTGCAGAGCTGGCATTGACAAAACATGGGAAAATGTGAAGATGCTAACAGCAAACACACAGATGTTAGGACTACTTAGTGGACAGTGGGGCCAGTCACTGTACCATCAACCAACATCTGTTATCAGCATCAACTGATTCGACATTAGGTAATCGGAAAGAAAGAAAGCACACATTCAGATATACACAGCTTTCACTTTCTATCAGTGCCAAACCACACTTGGCCACATTTTAATCTCATACTCTTTTTATTCCTTAGTGTGATATTGTTGGAAAATTGTTCATGTGTTGCAGTCCACTATTTGCAAAGCTTCAGCTATGTGTTCTTTTTATTACGTTGCTTTGTCATTTATGTTATGCTGTCTTCTATCTGTTGGAGTATAGGAGTGCCATATGAACACAACTGTTAACATAAGCACAGTCATTAGCTGTCTAGCCCATCCTGGTCAGTGATTTATTCTGTATGGACAGTTTATTTCCACAAACCTCACATTTAAAAAATATGTTATTTTTACAACATCCAGAAAATGTTTCAAACAAGTAAATGTGTGAAATATTTATTAAAAGTGTGAAACGTTTAAGAAATAAAACATTAATTAACTGTTAAAAACTATTAAAACAAAAAAAAAAATATTACAGCACCTATCCTAAATATTTATTTTTGTCTTCAATATACAATTTGGGGAAAACATCTTAAATATTTAAAGCTGTAACTTAAAATCTCATAAACCTAAAAAAAAGAAAATGCATTTTTTAGTTTAAAATTTGATAAAAGTCATGTTGTATGTTGCTTTTATTACCCCATATAAAATGTTTCTGAAACAGTCCTGAACCATATTGACACAACCAGCAAATAAGTTGTAGTATGAAGAGAAAAGGTAGCAGCAGAGAATCATGGGGTGAAAAACTTTGCTTTAAATATTTAATTGTCTTGAACCTATTTTTGATTGTTTTGATTAACAAGTATCAATTATCCATCTTCAGCTCATTCCCTTTTGACTTGATTGCACCTAATTATGATTGCGTTACTCTTTGTACTTCACATCAAATAATTTTACTGTTGTAACAGCAATGTTGGGTTACATTTAATAAGTTTGATTATGAGAGTGCGATTTGAACTTTATCCTTGATCCCTTTGTAATAATTAAAACTTTTTGTATAATAAATGTAACAGCCCAAGTTTGTTTTTCAGCATCTCCTGTTTCATACACCAGCATCCACCGGTGCTCCGTGTGACAGGAGAATTCTACTGAGCGCGCTGAATACCCAATTCTATGCACAACTCCCTTTAACAGGAGACGAAGGCTAGCCATAACTGGCTGCAACTGGCTGTGTCAAGCCCATTTCTCATCTGTTTGCTGATGTCACTGAATCGGATGGGTCAGTGTGGCTCAAGATTAAGTGGTCCAGACATGTAATT
This sequence comes from Megalops atlanticus, assembly GCA_019176425.1. Taxonomy (NCBI): domain Eukaryota; kingdom Metazoa; phylum Chordata; class Actinopteri; order Elopiformes; family Megalopidae; genus Megalops; species Megalops atlanticus. Next base: position 21,679,474 of record CM032878.1, read on the forward strand.
GGCTCGGAATGGCATGAGCGTGAGGTGCTTGGAAAAGCTGCGTATGTCCAATCCCACCTCTTGGTGAGCACTGACGGCCTTCTGGAGTTAATGGATGTATGCTTTTGCAGTGGACCTGAGCTGTGAGAGAGAGGGAGAATCATATTTTTATATACTCTCTTGCTTTCACTCACCTTATCTTTCACACCACATTCCTTGTTTCTTCCTCTCTAGAAAGAGAAAATGGTTGCGTTACACACTTGGAGTTACTTTACTTTCATTTAACATGCACATTTTAGGGCTAGTTTTGAACTAGAACACAATAATAAAAAAACACAAAATCCACACAACTTATTGCAAAGTGGAAAGGGGTGCGGATGGGGTCCAGATCTTTTGAACATTTCCAAACTTCCATTCCTTTAAAATATACTTTTTAGCCATGATTCCATTTGAAACCTTGTCCAGCACTCTGTTTATGAAGCAGAGTATGCCTGTTGTAGCAACCCGAATGTGTTCCCACAATACTTGGAAAGCCCTATTTAAATAAACATGCGTGTGCTGCTCTGTGGCAATGTGTAACAGATTAAATCCTGGCAGCGGCCCTGAAGACGCAGTTTTGTTTGCGCGTACGGTAGTGCTCCAAGAGGCCTGCTCTGTCCCACTGCAAACCACTGTCTGTTTGTGTCAAGTTAGTGCTGCCTTTTTCTTTTGGAAATTGACAGCAAAGTGACAAAAAGTGCTTTATTAATGGTGGTAGTGTGGCATACTGGTTAAGGAACAGAACTTGACCAGAATGTTACTAGTTTGAAGGTAGGGTGGTATCCCTGAACAAGATATTTGACCTAAACTGAATCAGTACCTAGCTCTATAAATAGATAATATGCAGCATATACCTTGAATGAGGGTATCTGGTGAGAAAATAAACATTGCAGATGCTGCTTTACACAAAAACCTCAAATCCTCCTCTTGACCTGGCCATAGATAAGTCCCTTTTGCATATAAGCTCTATCTGGAGCACTCCAGGATTGTAAGAAATAAGCACAAGATTGGGTCACTGAACCTGTACGGACTGTTATGGGATGTGAATTTTGCAAAGCAGGTGGCAAGCATCAAAGAGAGAGAGTCCCATGGTTAGCTCCTCTGCTCTGCCGAGCCACAGCCTCTTTGCACACCTCTCGACTCACAGGAGCAAGGCATTAAAAAAAACCGCCTCGGCCAATCTGGCCTCCCCAAGCAGTCCCACCATGAGGAATAAACGCTCTCTCAGTGCAAAGACAGCGGCTGCGCTCAGTGTGGGAGTGAAGTAGCTGCAGCGGGTTTGGCGGCGGGTCTGGCCACCTGCTGTTCGGAATGTATCCCGGGTTCAGCTTTTAATTAGCGAGATCAAGTGTTTTATGGGAATTGGACCCGTGCTTCGCGTTATTAACACATCCCGAGGCGCCTTTCTCTTCCCGCCCGTGACACGCTCCAACTGTAAAATGGCAGGGCATCTAGGAGAGGGGGCAGACAACGGAACCAACCTCGCTCAACAGGCAGCCGATGAGCCACGGTTAAGCACCATTGTCCTCGGTTTGTTAAGGATGTCTTTGCACCTTCCGTCAGACTTTGTTTTAAGGGCTTGTTAATGCCATTATAAAACAAGTAGTAAATGATTTACTGACTAACAATTGAGCATTAACTGCTTTTATAACAGCTTATAAACAGATTGTGTGGAGGCGTAAATAGGTTGTATGTAGCGAGAATGTAGTAAATAGGCTACTTATATTCCATAACTGAGTATCATCATAGCAAACAAAATGCTGATGTGCAACATGTAACCTTGTTTATGAATGACAAAATCACAATTTCAATTGGTTGACAGAACCAGAACAGAAGAACAGAACAGAAGTATTCCAGTACATTATTATCTGTTGTGATATACTCTATTGCAGTGTTACATAAATTAGAAATAATACATTTATATCTTGTATGGTAACACTATTTCCAGGACCTCAGCACTAGACTTGTCAAACTGACATTTTTACAAATAACTTTTCAACATTGATTTGGACTCCTTAGATGCAAAACTTTCGGCTGTTGACATCATCTGCATATTCACACTAAATACTGAGGGGGTATTAAAGGAAAAGTTGTAGTAAAGTTACAGTTGCCACAAGCAGTTGAAACCTAATGCATCATGCTCCATTTTGCTGCCTGAAGACATGCTGCTGTAGTTGCACCAACTGGTGTGACATTGCACCAGCATTGCAGTCGTTTGATCATAGAATATTTGTTTGTTTGGAGATTTAATCAATGATAGGCTCTCAATGTTCTTAAAGCATTACTAGACTTTTATTACTCTCAGCTTCCTGTGAAACAGGTCAGATTAGTCAGCTCATCACCCAAAAATATAATTCAATAATAAGTTCCATTTAAAAGAACATCAGCATGCAGTTTCAATAGGGAGTGTAAATCGATTCTACTCTAGGTAAGAGTACAAGGCTGATGCTCATTGCAACGATGTTAGGTCTTTTCCTCTTGATTAGATAGTTGGTATGCTGGCTGGGGACTGTTTGGTTGTATTAACAGAAATCTTTTCATTACTGAATCCAGAAATTATGGCTCCACGGGGATTCCACTGCAAGGCGTTCGCTGTAGGGATTCGCTCTTCCAATTACAGGACCTCATAGCACATTTAAGGAGTTGCAAATCCTTTTAGATAGACCTCAAAATTGGCTCCTTGCTATGTTTTTCCCATGCCTTATCCCAAGCCTAGTTTGTTTGTACAAAAAACAGTGATCACAGACACTTACCAGTCATGGATAGCGTCACCATTAAAACTGTGGCACAAACGAGGCTGCTTTGCCCAAAGTAATCAATTACTATAACTTCTGACAGAAAAGCCTGTTGATCATTTTGCACCAAGTGGTTCCACCCACGAGGTGTCCATTTTTTCCCATAAAAATGTAAATCCTGGCATGTGCCCCAAATGGTTTGGAACAGAGTTCTTATATGGTGCATGGAATGAAGTGGTGGATTGTGTAAGAGGCAAGTTTTTTGCAGCTTAAGAAATGGAATGGCGTAGTCAAGGAAAATATAAAGAATATCAACAAATTGCACTTTGCCAGATTTAATGCGCTGCTGGGAATGTCTCCTTTTACCTCATTGACCGTTGTGACCTTTGCCTATTTTTTCTTTCATATTTTGGGAAAGAGAATTAGCACCTGTGCAATCGCCCCTCTTGGAGTGTGCTGTCCGTCAGCTGGATGTTTTGCGTGGCTGTTGTCCGATGTTGCTACAGCAACCGGCCTTTTCTTTCTTGGGGCTCAGAAGGCTGGGCTGCATATTTAAGGTCTGGAATGTACTCCCAGCCCCCCTACCTCTTATCCCCCCACACCATCCCCCTCTAAAAAAAAAAAAAGAAAAGAATAGCATCTCAGCAGCTGATCCCAGACTCGGCTCTTTGTTCACCCAGAGATTCTTTCTTTTGTCTTTGTTTCGGTGGCGTTCACACAGTTTAGAAATATACATATTCTCTCAAATGGCTTTGTAGAGAGCATGCTGTGGCGGGCTTCTTGGGGCTGCTTCTGTGCTTCTTAAAGTGTGGCCAAGTTTCTAGCCAAGCCCTGGGGAAAAGGGGAAACTTAAAGCAGGGGTACCAGGGTGGTTACAGTGAGCAGCGATGGGAAAGGATATTCGTCACATAAATGGCCCGTTCGCTACAGCTCAAGGTCTGTGCTGTGGCAGGCTCTCCGAGTTCCCTCCCAGTTAATTATTTCTTCTTGCAGCGTACTTTCTGTCTCTCTTCTCATAGCGGTGACACACGTTGAATATTTATTTGGAAGTTAATCAGCCTGCTCTTGAGACCGATATCTCCCTTCACACATGCTAAATGAATTTGGGCAAATAAAGTAAATATTTTTCATGCCACAGAACTATTCAACATTAATGATGGAGATTAGATAAGGCCTCAAAGTTAATTGGCAACATGGAGCAGCATCAGTATGTAGGTTCGTTGTTGGTGGGAATGCACATGGTCCTGCGATGCTTAAAGAGGTATGAAAATAAACAATGTTTCTCGTGCACCACTAGTCTCTGCAGCCCAATAGCCCTGCTAAGAACAACACTGTGTTGTGATGTGCTGTTAAACTCTCCCAGTGGGCTTTGTGAGGGAGCTCAGAACAGTCACACCTCGGTATGTGGCACTACTTAATAAAGTTTACCTTCCACACGATGATGGGCAGGAGATACAATGATTGATATAGGTCTGAGGGATGATGCATCGGGTTATTCCCCTTTGGAATCCATATTTAAAACACTCTGATTAACCTGATCCAGCACTAAATCACACATTTGGATGATGTTGTTATCCAAATATTTAATCTAGGCCTTAAGAGCCTAATTAGGGTCTGTTGAAATACCCCCTGAGTTGTATACACAATATTACACATACATTGCATCACATTACATTGATACATTATGTATATAATATACATACAAAACACTGTCCTTTTTTCATTGAGAGAAGGTGAAAAAATCAGGGAAAAATAGAGTGTGGACCATATTGTGCTTAATTAGGCCTTTTTGGGTAAAATATCATGAGGAGTAGAAGTTATTTGTCATGTTAAAATAGAGCTCACTAATAATTTATTTGCAATAATTAAAGAAAGGACCCCAGAGGCGCTTCATGAGAAAAGACTGTATGAATGCCCTAAGCACAAATGAGCGATAGCATGCTGGTTATTATTATTATTCAAAAACATATTATCAAAGAGTGCTTAGCAGCTATATAAATGGCTGTAGTAGATTGCTTAAGTTGGTTTGAGGGTAAATAATTTTAAATACAGAGCTTGAACAAGATATCAATCAAGCTGGGTTTCCCTATGCAGTGGATCAATTACTGCACACACACACACACACACACACTCACACGTAAAAGTACATTCATATAAGAACGCAAACACATACACATGCACCCACACAGACACAAAAACACACACATACACACAGACATATAAATACATACGTACACATGCAGGCACACACACAATAGCGGTGGCACAGACTTCAGCTCTGTGCGCCTTTTATCATTGTGCCTCTTCAAGGACTGTACCCGCTGACTCATTGCATTTTCAAAACATTCCTGTAACATTTTAAGATATCGCTATGAATTCACTTTCATTTCTTCTATCAATCAACTATCCATACATATTAGTGTCATTCAGTCTGTACACTTCCTAAATATGTCCTTCTATGGTCCCTTCTATATCTGAGTATGCATGCATGCATGTTGATTTTAGACTGAGCTTAAAGCTTTCAAGAAAAGGTCATCAGAACTGCACAGAGATTTTCTGACGATGCAAATCATATTTCAAATTTCACACAACTAATGATCCACCATGTGGAATTCACATCAAGTTGGACGACAAGAGGGATGTTGTCATGCCTCAATTTTTTCCCTCATGTGGCGTCTTGTTCCAATCATTTGTGATATTTCAATGATGCTTAAATGCTTGTTACAAGCTTAATGCCATATCCCCTTGGGAGAGAAAAACTATTACAAATATAGTAAAACGCTCATCGATGTCACATTGAGCCTTTTGAATGGGAGCACTTGCTCTCCTTGTTCCTCTTTGTCTCTTTTCATCCAGTGAAACATTAATATTGACCTGACACAAAGCAGCGCCTTCTTTCATTGGGGAAGGGTTAATAACATACAGGGTAGTGTCCCGATCATCAGAGCTGGGGCCTGTTCGTCCTGCTGTTTGTGTCGGATCCTCAAGTTTAATGTTCCTAGAAGTTGGCAAGAATAAAACTGTCACATGTCATGGAAAACAAGGACCCAGGCGATTTATGGGGAAATGGGAACATCATTTTCTTTCAAGTGGCTCTACGGCGGGCGACACAGAGGGGTCATTACTCATCGCCGGCGCGTCCCTCTCTCACCCTGCCGTAAAATAGTTTAAACCGTCTCATTACCAGCCTGCGCCCACCTTCCCAGAGAACCTTGCAAATTAAATTGTACGCTGTTCCAACCTGCCGCCCCCACCCCTAACCACCCCTCCTAACACCCCCTCCATCCCCCCACTCTGCCCCTGGGACTGTGTGAAATACGGGCCGAGAGAGGTCACTGTGATTGACCTTGTTTCGAAAAGTGGGAGTGTGCGAACAGAGCAACTTTCAAAGCCATTTTAATGTTTAATCGTGTGGAAATGCAGCTCTGCCTCTGTGTGTGCGTGGCTGTGTGTGTGTGTGTGTGTGTGTGTGTGTGTGCACATGACGATTTATCTGTGTAGGTATGCACATGTGTACCCACATGTATGTGTGGTGTATACTGCATATTGCATGTGTGTGTGTATGTGTTTGTTTGTGTGTATTTTGTGTGTGTGTGTCTAACCACTGATAAAATGCATTATGAATAAAATACTTTAATTGATATTAATAAATCAGTTTTAATTTCATTTCACTTCATCATTATAATCAGTTCCTCATTTATTTCAGTATTTTATAATTATTATAATTATGAATTGTTATATAATGTATTATTTTATTATCCATAATTTTTTGGTAACACTTGACGTATCTTGCCAGTTTTTTTAAATGTCTACACAAGTATGTATTTCTGCACACATTGTTGTACGCTTGAGCGTGCATATGTGAGTGTATGGAATGTGTGTTGTATGGATGTGGGTATGTGTATTTGGTATGTTGTGTGTTAGTGCACTTGCATTTGTGAGTATGTGCGCATGCATGTATGGGTGAGTGCTGTGTGTGTGTGCATGCTCACATGTGTGGAAATCTTTGTCAGCTGATACAGACGGCTCCCTGTCAGTGTGTGACCCTCTACCTGCCAGCGGAGATCAATGGCATGCTGGGTGCCATGTTCTGACGTTATTGAATGTGAAGTGAATTCTCTCATGTTTCACAATATTATGAGGAGAGCTCGGCGGTGGGAGGTGCTGTGTTGTGGCTGGGACAAAAACTTCCTGGAAGGGCCGAGGGGAAAGGCATCCAACAGGATTTCTCCAAGGGAGCAGCATCAAAAAAAAAAATGTTCGGCAGATGATCGCCCGCCACTTACTGTGGCTTCTTTAAGCGAGACTAAAATGTGTGGCGAAAAAAGGAAACCAGCAAGCAAACAGGGTATTGTAAATGATTTCTAGACCTTGTTTTTAAATCATCCTCTCCCGCCTCCCCCCACCAATCCCTGAAGATTGCTTTGGCTTTTGACAGTTTAACACATTCTGGATGCAGAGACGGGCTTTAATCTCTGACAACGGTCCGTGCAGCAAATTCACAGGCCGGTGTGCTACAGGGGCCCAGAACCTGCCTTCCTCCCCTGACCATGTAGTCTCCTGCCATTTACAGAACTAGGTGTGAGCTTGACCCATGGACAGGTTTGTAGAACCAATTAGATGAAGAGAGGTGGCTGCCCCTCACCAATCAGACAGCATGACCCACAGTTCTTGGGAGGAGAGTGTAACAAGGCGGCAGGGAGAATGCAGAGCGAAACGACACCGCCTGCAGGCTTGTCTGCACTTCGAGACTGTGTTCCTTTGCATTGTGATCGTTACCTTTGCTGGTGTAATCTTTGTGATCTACCCTATCTCTGTCATCTCCATCCTCGTCGTCCTCATCTGCTGCCTTGCACTGTGGATGCAGGGTTCCTCTGTAGTAGTGTAATTATTGTCAGGTTGCTTGCTCCCTTCACAGCAGAGCTGAATACCTGATCAGTAGCCAGGATTCAGGGCAGAGAGAGGAAGAGAGGACAAAAGGCGAGGTATCCCCAGGGAGAGTGATGAAACAGATAAAGACCTTCATTTCGTCAGTGCTAAAGGTCATTGCTTAGCATGCAGAGAGTCCTCTCTCCAGTGCACGGACGCTTCAGCCACACTGAGTGACGACCTGCTCAAAACCCGGCTGTCCTTGGAACCTCCTGCTGATGTAATCAACATGCGACGAGGCACCTCGCGGCACAGTGAGGGGTCACGGAGTGAGTCATTCTGAATAAGTTTGTTCAGAGTGGAATAAACCCCAGATGCATTTGCAAAGGCTTGCATCATCCCTTGAACTGCTTCTATGTTTCAGAACAAATTTGTGCTTAAGTGTACCTGGTTTTCTGTAACCTGGGAGGTTACTGATATAAGAGACATGATACAAACCTTGGTGGGGGGACGATGTGCATATATAAGGTATGTGGGTGGATGGGGTACACGCGTGTGTGTGTGTGTGTGTGTGTGTGTGTGTGTGTCTGTGTCTGTGTCTGTGTGCGTGTGTGCGTGTGTGTCTGTGTCTGTGTTTGTGTGTGTGTGTTTATGTGTGTGTGTCTGTAACAGATGGTAATGTGATTCAGTATTGATCAGGACAAAATAGACTTTATACATCATTCATGTTTGCTATCAATCTCCCATAGCTTGTTTCCCAAAGCTGTTATTTTTGGAGGTTGGCAAAAAAAACTCCAAGCAGAGCAATAATTACCAAGAGCAGATTTTTTTAGCTAATTCTTTCCTTTCCCTGTTTGGGCTGTAACAAGCTTGTCTGTTAAAGACAATGTCTGCAAAAGGAACTGGTTAATGTGAAATTGATTGTGGTTCATTTTAGTTTGGTCAGTACATACCCTACCTTTCCTAGACTTGAGCAGTCTTGGGATTTCAGATGATTAGAGCAAGCTATATCCCAGAATGGGGAAAACAATTTAAAAAATACACAAGGGCAAGCCCACAAAATGTGTTGCAACTTTATTACTCCTGTGATGATGAAATATTCCTTACTGTCTTGCACCTCTTCCTCAAACAGCAAACAGCAAAGGTTGGGAAGAAAAAAGAAAATAAACACAGGAAATGGTAACATGACACAGGAAACCCACTGAATGCTGGGAATGAGTGGCTGACCGTGCTTCCTGCACGACAGCACAATGGTGTCTACCGGCCCAGAGGCCCCGATTCCCGGACGCCACAGTCGGCAGTGGGCCCTGGCTGATAACAGCTTTCTCACACTGAGGGCTCAGCCCACTTTTTCTTCTTTCTCTCCTTTTTTACTTCCCTGCAAGCAGAGGAAGAACAAACCCATACTTTTCTCTAAAAGAGAGAGCTCTCTTTCCCTCTGTTGGACTTGAACTCCTCATTGATAGGGCAATGACACTGGAGGTTAAGGGTAAAGGGTTAACTGCACTGTTTAAAAGACACCTGTTGTGCTTCTTTGAGACTGAGATTGCACTGGGCTAGATGTACCTAGCATTCACAATTGAGCCTGACAAACAAGACATTTATTTTGCTTAGGTTCATTTTCAAAGACATATGGTGCTCTTTCACAAAATGCAAAATATTTTAAACTGGATGCATGTTAAATGACATGCTAATTTCCAGACAAAAGTGCCATTTAAAGATGATCCACTAACTCAGAGGCCCCATATGGCATCTGAACCTGTAAACTTCTGGTAAGGAGTCAGTTTCCCTCACCATGACTTTGTTCCACTAGATTAAATGACACCTGAGGCCTATCAGAAGGGTACAGCAAAGTACTGCACATTCTTACACTGCAATATGTTCTAAATGAAATGGTGAAACAGAGCAGCTGTTCTCTTTGCTGACTGTGGTCAGTACTGGAGGGGGGGGGGTCTGTGAAAGCTAATGGTGAGACTCCAAATATAAGATGCATTTCACCAAGAGGATAGACAGGCACTACAAGAACCTGCCTGGAGTGCGTGTGGAGGTGTCATCTCTGGAACTATGCAAACATCACCAAAACAAGGAGTCGCCGGGGGGAGGAAGACACTATCTTTTTGTTTATTTATTTCTTTTTCTTTGAGCTCAAGTCTAAGTGGGGCTGAGTGCTGTTCAAGTTTTGCTTTCAGCTGCGATGGGGACACATTTCTAAATTTGAGGTTCTGACAAAACCACGTCATGCAGCTTCGCCTCACGACACAGAAAATTATATCTCAATCCTCTCAAGAAACTGTGATTAATTAAAGATGAATTCTGTGGTATTAATGTAACTACAGTAATTGTGCGTAGCCAATGTTCCAGACTCATGCAAATTGCCAGCCCCCCAGGGTAGTTTTACATTCGTTTAATACATTGCGTGTACTAAACGCAGGCAGGGACCAGGGGCCAAAACATAGCCCACTGGATTAAATATCTTGTCAAAGCCAACGTGAGAACAGATTTAGGGCTTTTTCTGAAGTCATTGTTCATAAAGCTGCTGCTTTCAAAATGTAAGCTCTTTCCTAATAAATTGAATTTCTTGCACAAGAACTTTAATAAGATGAGTCTTGTTTTTTTTCATTGCTGTGCACCTGCTCTGAACTACTGCTACTGAGAGTCTGAGAAAATATTCTAGAGTAAAATTAGCCAGCGCTGTTATTTTAGTGTTGGCTGCATGAAGGAAATTACTAAACAGTCTGTCAGCACATCAGTTTTGGGGAAACAATCACTTTGTAAAAGGTATTTGTTTGCGGACGCAGACTCAGAGTAATGCGGAGGTCAAAGGTTGCACACTGGTTCTGAGGCAGCTGCACAGGTAGTGACTGTTCCCATCATTCCACAGTTTGCTGTGAGCCAAAGTGCACATTTTCCACCATGTTGACTTGAATGGGCCACTTTTCGGCATTGTCCATTCATTTTTATTATCGCACTGTGACAATGCCCCAGCTCCTGCCAGAGCTCACGTGCCCAGCGCTTCCTTCGGGGAAGGAAACAACAGAGGAACAAGAAGGGCTGCTTTCTTTCTGAGGAAAAACATCATTCCTACGCTGACCCACCAACCATGTATACACCTTACGTAAACACACACACACTCACACACACATGTGTACACACATAAACACATACACAAACATACCAAACACACAATAAACACACATGCTGATACCCATGAACACAGTTAAACCAAGAGGACACACCCACCAATGCAAAGGCATAGACACACACACATGCACACGCAGAGCCAATATAAAGAGGAAGATAATTTGTCTCAATCTGAGCACCTGTGTGCGAAACGATTGAGCAGGTGGTGAAATCGGCCGTTATAAAGAGCTCCACTGCAATCAGATGCATAATGTGGTGCCAGGGGAGTCCAAACTGGGTCCAGGCAGCAGAGACTGGTGTGAGGTTAGCACACCTCACCTGCTGTCTGGACTGTCCAATTAAACACAGAGGGACTCTCTCCCTCCCCAACCAGCGTCCACACCATCTCTTTTAAGTGACACTAAATGGCAAATACAAACAGATGAGGCCGTTGTCTTTTCCCAGATGTAGAGAACGGTAATGCGCTGTTTCTCTCTCAGCCTCCCCCTTCAAAGCCCTCCCTTAAACCGCTCTGGCATTGACAGCCATGATGGCGCTTATTCATCTATCTGGTTAAAAAAGGGAGGAATCACTCTCTCTCTCCTTCCCTTTCCCTCCTGCTCTCTCTCTCTCTCTCTCTCTCTCTCACGTGGTCACAATAGATGGTCTTTCCCTCATTCATATATATTGTATAGTAATACTGATGGCGGTTGCCGTGGCAACCTGGGAGTCAGCCGATCTCATTACTGGCCCTCAGTCACATTATTTTCTCTGAGGAATCACTTCTTTTCATTATGATTTTTTTCTCTCTCTCCAAAGGTCAGACGTCCTCCGAGGCGGGGTGAGAGAAATCTGCAAGAAGAGGTGAAGTCTATTCGGTGCCTAATTCCCCCTGGTGAGACGCACAATCATTTTGTTCTTTTCTTTAACAAGATAAAGGACCCAAAGAGAGGAGGGGGGGGGGACCTTCCAGCCTGCTTTTATTTGACTTCAAATAAAAATATGCCTCTGTTTTAGCTTTCTTGCTGTGTGAAAAACTCCTTGAACTGTGATCGTTGTATGTGTTGACTTTTTTAGGGGTTTATCTGTGCCCCCTCCATGTCTCCCGCTTTCTCTCTCTCTCTCTCTCTCTCTCTCTCTCCCCCTGCCCTCTATGTCGATTTGTGCTGACCTTACTGGCGCTCTCATCGATTTAATGCATGCTTGCATGGGCTCGGTGGCAGGGCCCAGCAGACGCTCCCCGCTCTGTCTCATGCAAATGGTATACTGGGAGGAATGTCCTCTTGGACGGGCCCATCCCTGGGATCAGAGGCAGTCAGCCCTGTGTGGGTATACAGCACTGGATATACCTAACCAGTCCCAATAAGGGGTTCATAAACCCTGCTCTGAGAGGGATATCGACCCACTCTGGGATCTATTCAATTATACCACACTGCATTGATCTGTCATTTTTGGCTGTAGAAAACATTTTACTCCATCTGCCTATACTCCAATCAATAGCATTCTTTAATAATGCATTCAATTGATTAGTTCCGTCTCAGAGTAATTGATCCATTATTTTAATAGTTTTATTACTGCATGGTATTGACTGCAGAATAGCCCCATTTTGGTTAAATGTTTAGGGGGACCTCCAAAGATAACGATTAGCCTGGATCATGGGCTAAACCACACATTTGGGTGGCCAGATGAGGGATATTTGTCCTAGGAAAATGAAAACAGCAGTTTAGTTGTTTGTGATGCATTATTGTGGTAATTTTATCAATCCAATGAAGGATATCCTTATTGAAGATTTGAATAACCTATTGGGTGTGGTAGTCACTAGTATGTTCAACAGCTGTTTTTTTAGTACTTGTCTGGATTTTAACAATGAATCTTGAGGCGTTTAGTACCAGTCTGGCATGATTTTGGCAAACTCTTCACTTTGGCACTCTCTCCAAAGAATTAATCACATAATGAAAGACTTATGTATAAATTATGTCAGCAGATTAAGAGCAAATATGAGTATGAAAATTGGAGGTTCAGTTTATATTCAGCTCTGTATAATTGCATAATGGCTCACTGTGGATATTCTTTAACTCTTTCTTTCTCAGGCTTGTATCTGGTCCCATATGAAGCTTGTTTTTTCAACGGCAGCATGCTTCATTTCCATGTAGATTACTTACATTCATATACTGTTAATTTAATGAAGTTCTTTGGCCCCTATTTATGATTTAGTATGTATTTTACATTAGATAATTGTTGAGTGCAGTGCTCTACAGTGTCTTATACAAATGTGTACTGTGATTATGTGTGTACTGTGTTTGTGCACAATTATCAATTATTCTTTGCTTGCATGTGGTATACTTACAAATGTGGTATACTTATAAATGTAGGATTATACCTACACAATGTATTAGTTATACAATCAATTAATCAATTTATACATACAACACAGTACACATACATATAGGGAATATATGTCAAGTCATGGCTATATATATATATATATATATATATATATATATATATATATATATATATATATATATGGAAAATTATATGTATTTTAAAAATGTCAAAATGTCATTATTTTGGATGTACAGTTATACAGTACATGCTTGCATGTGCTGTACTGTTTTTATTAAATTTCTTACTGAATTAATTTATGTCTGTTACATGCATTATCTGGGCACCAGCCTATGCAGCTGAGTTGGTATGAGTGTGTAATGTTTAATACCCCAGGGAGGGGTGAAGGAGATCGGGCTACTCTGTGTTTCCATCTGCACAGTTGTCCAGGATAAAACAACTGCTGTCTGTTCAGCAGGTGTACCAGTCACATCTGGAAGCCATCAAAACAGCACTTATTTACTTTCCAATTCACTGAATTTTTTTGTAATAATTGTAATTGTTATTTGGCGGGCTGTGGAGTTGTAATTATTTGTATGATGGTTATTGAATCAGGGCCTGGTGGTCGCCAGTACATGACAGCAGATGTGGCGTAGGGGGGTAAGGAGACGTGAATACCAATTGCTTTCTGCCAAATGATACATGGAATTGCACCCATGGTACACATGCTAATGAAATTACGGGTTGTGATATAAATGAACAATATGTGTTATAAATGATGACTGAGATCCAACACAATAATATCTGCTCAAGAGCGCTGGAATCCAGAGTGGAGTGTTTCATGGAAATCTGACATTTCGCGGAATTTCCATGAAATTATTAAATGGAATATTCTGTTTTAGCCAATAACTGCTGAATAGGCCTAGATGGCAAAGCACCTCGTGCTTAACCAATAATCTATTGGACTGTAACTGCCCCCCTAATAAAAATTTAAAAAAATGCCAAATAAACTGTTGGCAAAATGTCAACATTCATGCATAGCATTTATGCATTGGATGTCAGTGCTCTCATGTGTTTATATGTAATGTAAACATAATTGAGTTTGTTTGGATCCAACTGTGTCATTTAATTGGCATGTGAGTGTCATTCCCTTAACAACTGCCTTGAACAAACATGAGGACAGATGCCAATAAAAGCAATGCCACCAATCTTTCTGATTGTGTAAAATGAGGAAAAAATTATTACAAAATGAACGCTTACCCCAGTATGTCTAGTTTTAATGCAATTGAGCGAGAGCATCACGCTTCTGCTGTTTCTCTAGATGCTCTGATCGCTTAGTGCGTTCGGAGTTTGCGGGTGGGAGGTGGCGTGTGGACACGGCGTGTGGCTCCTCTGCACCTGTGTGCTAACTGTGCGCTCTCATTGCTGCTAATGTGTTTACAGTGCACCAGGTGCCGGGAACAATCGCCGTCACCGACAAAAGGGAGCCCCACACTACACACCCCTCATTAGCGCTTTTAATTACCTGAAGGGGCGACTGTAAGGCCTCACCTACCACTGGTTGCAGATGGGATTAAGGCCCACACGCACTCTGTCCTTGGGACATCGGAGGAAGGCCAGAGAAACATGAGGGTGTGAAAGAGGAAAAGAGAAAGAAAGGAAGAAGGAAGTCTGCAGCTTTGTGACCTTGTCGCAACTGACAAATTGGTTGCAGAACCTCTCGACCACAGTGGGACCCTGCTGAAACCGTGCCAGAATGACAACAGAGCAGCAGGTAGAAGGATGGGCTGCGCTGTAAACTCACTGAGAAGAGGCTCACTTAATAAGAGCACGCAGTGGGTGAGGGAGGGGAGCACGAATAACAGCACGGAGAGAGAGGCAGTGTGTGTTTGACTGCGGTGCACGAGTATGTGGATTCAGGTAAAGGGAAGGCTGTGCTCTTGACCTCAAGCGGCTTGCTTTGGTGGAATCGGACATTGGAGCAGGGCGTGATAATGGTCACTCCACGGTGGCACGCTGGGGTGCCATCACATCCTCTCATCTCCTCCGGTGACCCGGGGAGCCGGTTTGATCTGGCTGTGCTCAGGCCGGACAGTTCTCCTAACACGCGGACACCTGAGTTTCCCCCTGATCTTCACAGACAAAACGCTGACGTTAACGGTCTGTAAAAATGAGAAGTGTCAGCAGATTTCATTCGTCATTCTGTCCCATTGGATAATTTGAAGCAAATTCTGTTCACCCCAGGAATGGATGCGCCACAATCCCTTGCCTTGTGGGAAGAGATGGTGACTGGTGTGTACCAGCAGCTCTCTCAGACTGCTTGTGACGATTAGGTTAGTTGACTGCCTTCATAATCTCTCTCCTTCTAGAAGTTTGTGCACAGGCATTGTGATTCTTGGAGAAAGAGGAACCTTTTTTGGGACCGTCTGAAGTGTTCATTTCTTTATCAACCTGGGGGGCTTTGCTATTATCTCCTGCTGCCAGGTCAATCACAGTGAAGAGCCACAGTGAAACGCACAGAAACAAACCCAGGGAGCTCACGTTGAGCACATGGAAAAACGTCACACGGTGTCAGCTGTTTAGTGGGGAATACTCTGGACCCACATGCCTGTACAAGCAAACATCTTCCGGTTCACTGCACTCACTCAGCTCTGGCCTGTCATGGGTGTAAACCAAGAGGAAACAAGGCCAAAGGGGCACAAATCCATGTGCAAATAAATAATGCACATCTCTCATTCCACCCAACCATTAGACATCCAGCAGTCCTTCCCCAGCCCGACAGAGATACTGTAAAACAATTTTACGGCAACTTAATCTCGCTGAATTACCTCTTTGCACATTTTGTAGGCAATGAATGTTTGTGCTGTAAGTATCAACGATAATGGCAGTTAGTTCCAAATGATATTTTTTTACAGTGTATTGATTTTGCCAATTGCAAAAAACGACTTGCATGCAAACAGTGTTTGTTTTATAGTGTCTGGGGACAGCGAGCAATATTTAAGCCTGCTGTCCCCCTGCTGCCCCCACAGATGTGTTTCTCTTCCACTTCACATGTGTTTGAAGGTGGTCAGTGGCAAGCGGAAGACATCTAGAGAAGGGAAAATGTGTTTGATATCGATACCCATGCATTGCCCCTGGAGGTATAACAGTAATACATCTTTCATGTGGTGGTGATGGGACTGCACACAAGGGAGGGGAGGGTGGAGGAGAGGGGAGAAGAGGTGGGGGCTGCTTGCAGAGGGGGCTCCGCTTGACTGTGGAGCGCAAATTGAAAAGAACGTGGCTGGTTAAGATAAGGTTATCTGAATACATTGAAATGGCTGAGAGGAGACCACCAGCGGATGGAATTAGATTGATCAGTGAGGCCGTGTTGGTCTCCTGCCGCTATTTTAGGATCCCCCCCTTTAAACCTCCTCGTCCCCCGGTCCACCCACCACCCCCCTGTCCCATCCAACCATTTGCCAGTTTAGCCGATAATGCCATAGGTTGTCACTCAGAAAGCAACGGCTGCAGCACTGCAAGACCATGATAGTCAATAGCAGCCAACATCCCCACCTCCACCACAAACCAATCTGACAATCCTCTTCCTCAGCCTCCTCAGCTGGTGTGGGGACCACCAACGCTCCCAGAACATCATATATTGATGGATGGGTGCAGGGGAATAGATTTTTCCCCACACTATGCTCTTTTTTCCTTTAGCTGGAGATTCTCTCCGTAGGAAGTTGGCATGTTTTTTTCTGCGAGTTCTGTGCGTGTCTGTGCTTGTGTTCAGCGAGGTTTCATGCGTCAGGAGCACTTTGCTCATTCAATCACACTGTCCCCCGTCCTTGTGTCCTCCATGTGGACTGGAATGAGGGATTGAGATGTTAGGGGGTTGCAGGAGGAGCCATCCATGGCTAATCCTGCGTCTGAGAATGCTGAGGCATATATGCCCAAAGGCAGCTTACCAAAACAGGCATTGACCAGGAGCGCTGGAACTTACTGTTGCATCCTAATGGCTAATAGGGGAAGCTATCGGTTTTATAAGCACCTCCAAGCCCTTCTCATCCTATGCAAACACCTGGGAAGGTGCCTAAATGTTCATGTGTATGTGATAAACAAGGAGGTATGTGTCAGAGGAAATTCATTTTCTGAGTGCCCAGAGCTGTGTGAAAAAGTAATGGCAGTTGGAGAAAGTCAAACTAAAATCCCAATTTTTTTCTTCCTGTGAGGATCCACCATTAGCCAAGCATTAGAAACAAATTAACTCCTCTCACTTGAATGGCTTCTCTGAGGGACTGTGGGAAAATCCACTATTAGGCAGGAGTTAAGCGCTTATTTGAGTGTTGAAGATGGAATTCCAGTTAATTAAGGGATACTCAACCATCGGAACACCAGCAGAATGGGAGAGAAGGACACCTAATTATGTGAACAATGTGTCATATTAGGAGGAAGTCAATTAATCCAGAGCATTTTGCTCAAGTAATGGCTAAGGCTACATGTGACTATTAGATTAATGTGTGCATATATGATCTGATATGATGGTGTTTTCATATTCTGAACAGTGATAACGCATTAGCAGAGGAATAAATGTCACCCACAAACAGCGCCTTTCCCTTCAACTGCATTCTCCTCATGTACTTGCAGTATGACTGTGGTAACCTGGAGCACTGCGACCAAGTCCTGAGCTTGACATTGTGGCCCTCATTCCAAGGAGGGATTTGAACCCAAGCCTCGAACCCAAGCCTCAACTGCTGTGGCCAACAGGATTGCGAAGCGTTCCAACTCTGAAAAGCCAGAGTGCCGGCAACGGAGCGTCACGGAGAAAATCAGGCCGAGACTCAAAATAAACTCACACATGCCTTGCTGAATATGGAATACATTTCTGTTTATATTAGTTAATCTGTGCACATGGGAGCAAAGCGATGAAGTCAAAAGGGGGAAAGAATTAAGCAAAGTTGAATCGGCCACCATATTTTCTCGGGGTTGCCACGGTGACCAGCTGCATGGATGTAGACAAATACTGCCTTGGGTTGTGCAAGAGGAATGCGGCGAGATGGATTTTCTTTCAGCGGTTTTGAGCGTAGTTTAACGCTTTTCTTTCCCATCAGCAGAAAACTATAGAGGGATTTTTTGTGAGGCGGGAAGAGTGGTGCATAATTAAAAAAGAGTCTTTGCTAATGAGGAGAGAGCTTTGTCAGAAAACAAGTGAAACATTCAACCGCCCGTGTCTGGTTAGCCTGGTGGTTGTTGGTTATGTCAGTGATAACTGTCCATTTCTGTGTGGCTTTTAGATTACCAGACAGGGTTCAACAGGCCATACCTTGCCAGAGGAGATGTGAAGGCTTTCTGTGCTGGATGTGTGTTGGGAGGAAGGTGGACTCAATCATTTGCAGGGCTGAGAGGGAAAGAGAGAGGGAATAGGAGGGGGAAAGACCCTGTGCTAGGGCTGAGATAGGGCAGGGCATTCAGAGCTTCGAGAGCAGGGATGTTGTGGTCCAAAGGGAGTGTTCCTCCAGGACCTGGTCACCAGAAGATTGTCTGATGAATAGGAAATGTTCAGTCATGCCCTGAGTGGTTAGTCATCAGGCTGGTTACCTACACTGATGCTCTAAATCTGTGACTACATAAGAGAGGTGTGGAGACAAGAAGAGCCAGGCCCTTCAATCAGTGTGCCTTTCCTTAAGGAAAGGGAAGGGCAAAGGAGGGATCAACACCAGGGATAAACATGGATTGACGTAATGGTGAGTTTTTCCACATCTCCCTTCAAATCTAAGCACTTTCAAAACAAATTGAACCACTCTACCATGGGGTGAGGCTATTCTATAAAATGTGTGACTTTACACCTGTCTCTCAGTATCAATGCCCTTTTAAAGAAAAAAAAACATAAATAAATAAAAATCACGCTTTCAGTGTACCCAAAAAAGCAAATCTTGATAAATGAAGGCAAACTCTCCAGTGAAATAGAGACTAGAGAGTGTGAGGAAGAGAGGGAGGAGAAAAAGGATGAATTTCGAGGGTGGGAGAGGGAGGCAGAGGAGAGCGAATCTAGTGAAGAATGGAGCGGGAAAGCGCTACTGCGCTTGGCTGATAAGAGGCTCTCCCCATAATAGAATGGGGAGGCCTTGTCTATCAGCCCATTAGAGGCCATCCCTACAAGTTTCTGCCTTTCATTAGGGCCTGCCATGAATAGGGGGCTGAATGGAAATCGCTACTTACCCCTCGATTACCGGATTGAAAGGTAGCTGTCACGGGATGGATGAGACCTGACAAAAAAGGGGGGCCCGGCGCTGTGGAGCGGATGATTTTGGGGCCTGTCAACGCGATGGGGAACGTGTTTCTGTGAGATTACGCCGGGAGAGCGTGCAGTTATTAGAGAAACGCAGGAGGGAAAGCGGTGGGAGTTTGAAGGATGAGGGGGAGGGTGGGGGAAAGAAAAGAGGGAAGAGTGAAGAAAAGGGGCTACAACACGAGAAGAATGAATGTGTTGGCAGGGCACCCGCCCCTCTCCTTTATGTGGGTAAATGGGTTGTTTTTCTTAGGCTTTATTTATTTGCGTTTCATGCTCAGGCATAGGGAAAGGCCCACAAATCATCTAGCAAAGCCAGAGCACTGTCCGTTTCCACAGAGCAAAGGTTTTACGCTATATTTGTCATTTTTGGGGGAAGTAGGTTCCCCTGGATTATTTGCTTATCGGAGTGTTGTTTCCTTTCAGGGAAGTGCTCAATTAACTTCGGCCCCTTCCTGAAGCGCACTCCTTCTCAGCTTGCCCTTGCCGGGAGACATTTCGGTCTGTGGCCCCTGATTGGTCGAGGTATGCCACATGACCATATGCATGGGTGGGACAGTAGTGGCGACGGTACACGAAAGGCGGCCTGGTGGAACACACAGAGAGAAGCATCTAAAACTGAAGAAGCAGGCCGAGTTGCATTTTGGCCAAGGAAAATGCAGAGACGGAGAGGGAGCAGACCCTCTTGCAGGAGAGACATTTGGAATGCACGGCCGTGCTGCTTTTCACAGTCATGCTGACCTCTGTTCTCCGCATACACCCCCCACTCCGCTTTCTCCTGGTTGACTTTCCCTGCCCGGGCCTGGGACAAAGCCCTCTGTCCCGCGCAGCGGTGGCAGGGTCGGACTCGGCACTGGCACGGCAGCGTCGCCCCCACACACACCACCTGTTAAGAGTCCCCCCAGGACCTGCCAGCCACGCCACGTGAAAGACTTTATGAGTCCTATTATTAGCGTTTATGCGCTGGCACTTTTTGGATACTCAGCCTTTGTGTCTCCTGTGTGCGATAAAGATCGCGTGTGTGTATTTGCATTTTATGCCATGACCTTGTTCTGTTCCAAAATATGATTTTTGTCATTTATGTGTACTTTAATTTTGTTATAGGGAATTATGTGTATCATGTGATTTAGTGTGCATGTAAAATGCCACTGTAGTAATGAAAACAGGGACAAGGTTTCATTGTACATAAAATGAAAATCTTGGCTCAATACAGCTACAAGCATTTAAAGGCTAAGGAGCGGCTATAAAATGATGTCTTGAATTATTTCTAGCATTCTGGGTTGCATTTAGCGAGACTCTGAATTGTTTTTCACATGCATATATTCACAACTATTTCTATTAAAAGTGCCTTCTAATAATATCATGTCTGTCTCCCCACCCAGAGATAAGACAGAGTATGACAGAGACAGGTGAGGAGAGGTCTGAGTGAAGGACACCAGCCTGCAGAGTGAACAGACACACAGTGTCTCCCTGTTTCTACCCAACATGCGAACACACTTCCACACACACAAACACACACACACACACACACACCCCAGTCCGGAACGCACTGGGTGCGATCACATTACCTCATACAGCATGAATTCCAGAGGACTGAAACCTGATATGCATGCAATTGTTATTTTAAATCACCGTCTGGGAAAGCGGCTCACAGGGTCTGTGGAGTCACTCATCCGAGGGGGGTGGGGTCGGGTGGGGTGGGGGGTCATGGTGGTGGAGGAGAGGCCGGGGAGGCAGGTGGTGGAGAGGAGGCTGATGGGAAGGAAAGGGGGTGCGGGGAACGGGGCAGAGGCTCACTCTCTCTTTTTTCTATTTGTTTTTACGACCTGCTAATCCTTACCCTACCGCACGCACATGCCCCACCCCACCCTAATTGATGGTTACATCATCTTGTTTACTGTACCCCTCTCATGTGGCTATACAGTCAGGGACACCACTGCAGCTGTGACTAAGTACCTCTCTCTCTAGAACAGGGCAACGTGGGGGCAATGTGACCATCAGCTATGGAGCGAAGGAGACAGAAAGAGGCAGTAACTGTTGAAAACACTCCCCCTGATTGGGATTTAATGTCATGACCATGACATTGCTATTGCTCTGTGCTCTGCCAGTTAGGACAACACTGAACCTGGCCTTTCGTGAGTCCTCACAGAGGTTAGCCTGTGTATGAGCGTAAGAGCTTCTTCTCTTCGGTCGACGCCTGAACAAGGTCAACAGTACACTCTCTGCAGCTTTCACTTCACTCTGATTTATCACCAGAGTAAAAATAACCAGCCCTGGGACTGCATTTCCTCTTTACCCCGGTACATAGGACACGACACACTTCTAAGACCCCACTGTCGTGGAGAGCAGCACGTTGTCCCTCTTTTGGGGATGTCCACAACTCGAAGCCCGTTCTCGGATGACCCGGTCCCGGAGCGGAGACGCACAGGAGATAAATGAGGAAAGTAGAACACACAGAATTGAATGTGTGTCAGTATCAGAGAAGGGTTGGGAGCACAGGAGCTGGTCATCGATTCCTGTATGGGTTTCACGATATGGTCTGTCGAGTATGGTGGTCCAACACAAGGTCTGAAATTTGGAGATAGAGAATGTGTTGTGTGTGTGTGTGTGTGTGTGTGTGTGTGTGTGTGTGTGTGTGTGTGTCCTGAACCTAGACACGAATGAAGCAGGAGTTTGGTCCATGGGGTGTGAAACAAGGGAATCTAGATTCAGAGTTTGCAAAGAGTTACCAATATTTGAGGGTTATATTTTCATCAATACCTAAATATAATCAACATATAACCAGTTAAATTAAATCACAAAACAGTGAGATACTGGAAACACACAGATTTTGAAATGATCCCCACATGAATTACTACCAATTCCATCAGATGTATTGTCTGTCTATTTGTCCGTGAACAGGGGAATTAGAAGACGTTCAAGACCAATTAAGATGAAACTTGGTTAAATGATTATCTTTGGGATGGTATGTGTTATAAAGAGCTGATTAAATGTTGAATGCCACTGTAGTTATTATTACTTTTATCATTACTACCATTTACCTGGTTCTGCACTTTGAGTTACAGTTGTGAGAAAAAGTTTGTGAACCCTTTGGAATTACCTGCATTAATTGTTGTTTGTAAAATGTGGTCTGATCTTCATCTAATAACAAATAAACACAATCTCATACAAATAACACACAAAAATGTACATTTAGACTGGAAAAAGTCTGAACCTTTAGGTTTAGTAACTGATGGAACCTCATTCGGCAGCAACAACCTCAATCAAAACCTGTGAAATCTCTTTTGATCAGGGCATGTTTCACTTCAACAGATCTCTGCTGTGAAGGGCAGACTTTGCTGGTAACCAGACTTTGTGGGGTTTTTTTATAGGGCAGTATAAAAAAAACAAAAAGTACAAGTTTTGTGTTTTTTTTTCAATGAGATTGTTCAATTTCATTATGACTTAGATTCAGACTAAACCACATTTTAGGGGCAATTAAGGCAGGAATGCAGGTAATTCACAATTCACAAATCACAAACTTTTTTTTCACAAGTGTATGAACACGTCACCCGGTTCCAGGCAAAGGACAATGCATAGAGAAACATGACACCACAACACTGCCAGTCAATGATTCATCATACAAATGTTTCTCGTCAGGCTTTATGCATTGCTGCCAGAGAGATGCTTTTCATGATTGAAATTCTACGGAGTGTAAATGTTGGATCCATAACAAATATATGACTAGAAACATTAAAAGCTGCTCAAATATCCTTGATGCAAAAACTCAGTTTAAGGAAAGAGCTTGGTTGAACGTACCAAGCAGCTATAAGTTATCCATGTAAATACTGCTACTTTGTGCATGTTAGTATGTCCAACCAAACACCTGCCCTGAGTTTCACTTACTAATTCATAGAATTCACCCAGAGGATTCATGCAAAACCTACAAGCGGTTAACTGAGTAACATTTGTGGTTCAAATTCAATATAGCATTCACAAATAAAACCCAAAAGATCTGAAGCCTGTACAGTAATTCTGTCAGGAGGAAACACATCCCCCCTCAGAAGCACCACAGCAAACTACTACACTACCAATACGTACACTTGTTGCTATTTAATCAAAGGGTATGAATAAATATAGAGGCCTCTGTATATGAGGGAACATAGTTAGGATGAAAGAAATGGTATTTTGCAGTATTTAGATGTATTTCTCTTCCTCTGTTACTGCTCTGTTGTAAACAACAAAATAAATAATAAGAACAATAACAGCTTAGAAAATAAACTTCTGAATCTTCACAGGCAACAAACACCACAAAACTCCCTCAACAAACAGAGGAACAGGTTTTATTAAAAAAAAAAGAATGTACAAAAAATTTAACTGCCACCAAATAAATAATTTTTCTACATGAAAACATACTTTCCAGGTTGAACAGTGCATTGACGCAATAAATCTCTTGATTATTCAGGATGTGGCCACAGACCAGAGGCTTGCTTTGTTGATGTAGGCTGGACCAATTTACAACTAATTGAGGGTATCGTTCCCAAGAATATTTGCTTCATAAGGGAGGTAGGGCTGTGCTCAGATTGGAGGCTCTGCTCCCTTTTGTATATAAGGATGTATCAAGGGGATGGGCCTGAGGAACAAGGAGTCAGCTTGCACACAAACTGAGCTACATGTACAGTGAGAATTCGATACCGCTCACTGACTGAAGCACATCTGAGAGGCCTGTTTTTTTCAACTGTAAATTTCTGTTTATGTACATCCATCCTCCCTCCATTCATCTTGGAACTCTTCTGACAGGGATGAAGTCAGCACGTGAGGCAATGGCACATCAGTGACTCCTGATCATTTTTTACTTTTAAACAGTGCAGTCATTGTGTTGATTGTTTTACTGGAGAGGGGTCTGCAGATTGGGTATGGGGAAAAACTGAAAGAGCTCACCTGGTCTCCTTTCCTCTGGGTCTATCAGTGTGTCCTTTCAGAAGAAGGGTGGGGGTGTGAAGGGGTGGGGGGTATTATCCTGTTGGAACAGAACTACAGAGGGGCCTGGAATTCGGAAACAACTCATCAATGAAGGCTGCGAGAACGTTTCCCGACATGTTCACTTTCTCAGAGCGTGTTAGATCCTGATGTGAGAGCAGGCTCACTGTTTCCCTCTCGCACGCAGGCACACACGTACGCACGCACTCACCTACCCACACACACAGACACACAAAGGCACACGCGCACTCTCACACACAAACACACTCGCAGACAGACACACACACATCCTAAGCAAGTGCATTCTGTTTCTGAAGGCTTACTGCACTCAGTGAAATGTGTACAGTTTCATCAGCTGAGATGAAACTGCAGAGCAGACACATGTTAAATTTGTCTCTAATAATGTACCCAGTCACACATTAAGGGAGTGAAAAAAGAAGAGAAATAGAAACCTGACACTCTTGTTTCTGACACTTGGCAAGAAGCTGCAGGCGCACACATTTTTCAGTAATGACAGATAATCCTCTGATTCCCCAGGTTAAGTGCGAACAAACAAGCATTCTCCCGACAAACGGGAGGGATGGAGGTCTTCCACAAGAAGGACCCGCAGTTCTCTCTGTTCCCCTCATGCCGTGGCTGAAAGGCAAACTGCTGTGTCTCAGCTGAGGCAGGTAGAGAGTACAAATACTCCATGGGCACTTTCTGTGGAACTGTGGACATTTATTCGCACTTTTCTCTCGTCCTTAAATCAACAAGGCATAGTGCCTTGTCATAGGCGGAGGCGCCTCTCATTTGAAGAGCCTTTTGTTGAATTAAATGAAGTGGGAATGCTTCAGGGGGTGCTGGCTGGAGCGCTTCTGAGTGTGTTAACCTGCGAATGGGAAACGATGAAGGTAACAGTGAAAAAGCCCAGACAGGGGTCAGCTGAGAAATGCCTTGATGCATCAGCAGCGTCTCACCTCTCCGTGCTGATGTCTCTGCACTGGCAGAACACATGGGGGCTGTGGGGATTTGTCTGCATGTACAGCATGCACGGCAAGCATTAAGAGCCATTGAAACCAGTGCAGACAAACAGCAAATAGTGTTGCAACCTCAACTGCTGTGCAAAAGTATTTTATCACGTTTCTTTCATTTTTATGAAGAAATGCTTGCTTTCTGTAAATTTGTGGCATCACATATCCAAGCCTGACAAAGCAGGCATTGGCAAAAAAAAGGGGCGTGCCTCACAGAAAACATTGTTAAATGCGCAGTTGAGCAAAACAGCTCGATGCCAGGAAGGCAATCACAGTTGTCATTGCTGATGTTTGAAAAAATCCAAGGATGGTGGGAAATTATTACTGCTCAATTATGCTGTTGCATTAACAGGCAGCCCTAATGATGCATTCTGATGAGACACACCCACTCCTCAGACTTCCTGATTACTGATGTGTGGGGTTTATAACATTACGTTTTGCCTTCAGAGTATGTTGAAAATAATTGATAGCCGACATGATAAAGTGCTATTGTATCACAAGTGGAAGGGCAATCATTTGCTATTTGCTCAAAATGGCTGTTGTACTTCAAGGGTGACTGTTACAGAATGGTGCTGTGTGTAAAAATCTTTTCTGAGCGTGCAGGTGTCTGTTCTACCTGAGCACCTCTTTTAATTCAACCAATTATTGCTGTAATTGATCCAATTCAGCCACTCTAAATTAGCACTGAAAAACCTGCTGTACTTTAGTAAGGCTGGGACACCTGGCTTGGAGCATGATGTTGTAGGAAATACCCTCTGTCAACCTCTTTTGACACAATTCAATTAAATGTTACCGACTCTTTTCCTGCCCCCCTTTGAGAAAATGAAGGGAGGTGGTGGGGGGGTGCTGACGGGAGACAGGTACTGTCTGGTACTGGCAGGCCAGCGACTCATCTGCATGTGTGCTTTGTCATTCACTGCTGATGTGGCCTCTTGCTGTCCTGCCAGGCCCTTTGCATGGAAACACAATTATGAATTGGAGAAGCGTCACTCTGCCGGCAGGGCCATGTTAAAGGAGAGTCAGTGAGGGAAATGCCATCTTCCCTCCTCCTGCTGGTGTGGTCACGCCCAACCACGGTCCTGTGGGAGAGATCCTCGTCACCATTGCATGCATTGTGTGTGAGCTGTCACTTCCTGTTTCTGTCACAGTTCTGTGGGACTTATCAATACATCTCCATACAATGAGACCTTTATTTTGATCACTTGGAATTACTACACAGCTTGCATTAACATAGTGCCTTTCAGAGATCTCGAAGTGGTTTAAGGGTTGTGGTGGGGTGGAGGGGGGACTCTACAGTTAGCACTGTGTTGACTGTGTCAGTGAAGCAAGAGGGGAAGCAAGAGAGGAATAAAACAGAGCTAGAATTACCCAGCTGTGGGTAAGGCGCCTGAATCGTGAAGGATCCACTAATGCAGAGTGATGATTCCCATTAACACTACAGCCTAAGAAAACTGTAGTGATAACAATGCACTGAGTCCCCTGCTGAGACCTGTACCAGCAGCGCTGGGCAGGAAAGAGATATTCAAAAGATGAATAAGTAACAAGAGACATTTCTGACCACTTTGGAGATGAGTGAGTGGGAAGTAGGGCAGAGACCTGTTTTCTTTCCAAGAAATTTGCCCCCCACTGCTAAAGCATGACACACAGAAGGACAGTTGTGTTCAGGAGACTGGACTCTGACAAACACACGCTCAGTGCAGTTTAACCCTTTTCCCAAATCATCTGTTAGAATGAGTCATTACTCTCACACCATGCAACATGTAACACATCCATGGAAATAGGCAAGATCAAGGGATGGCTGTGTGAAGTGGTGGTTAGGGAATTAGCAATTAGTGGATTGCAAGTTCAAATC
Organism: Megalops atlanticus; assembly: GCA_019176425.1. Classification (NCBI taxonomy): domain Eukaryota; kingdom Metazoa; phylum Chordata; class Actinopteri; order Elopiformes; family Megalopidae; genus Megalops; species Megalops atlanticus. The sequence continues at coordinate 21,706,633 of CM032878.1, forward strand.
CCATGTGGGGTACTGCCATTGTACCATTTCTGCAAGGTACGCAGCCTGAGAAGCCTCAGTACAAACTGTCCAGCTTGTCAATTCCCTTAGATCGGGGTGTGTGTTAAGCAAATAAGTATTAATAATAAAGGCTGTGAGACAGTTAAAGACCACAGACAAATCAGATGTGATGTGCATCCCTTTGATTCTTTGTCTGACGTTCTGATCTGTGTTTGTGTTTGTGATAGAGGCACACAGACATACAGTCCTTTGTGGTTATGTCCGGTTGCCTCAAGGGCATGTAATTCCTGTAACTTCTGTGTTCAGAGATCAGCTGCTGGCTACTGTGACACACATGCAAACCAACCCATCTTCAAAAACACGTCTTCAGACATGAACAGGAAGACAATCATTCAGTGCAGCATCATGTTTCTCCTTTACACAAATCAAATGGAGTTTTTTGTTTCCACAAAAAGGGATATAAGGCAGCCTTTTAATAAAAAAGTGACAGATTGAATATACTACCTCAGGTGACATTTATTGGAGCAACAATGCATTATACTGCTTCAAAAGTTGAGTGATGTCTTCAGTGAGTGTTAGGGACATGAGTTTTCAAGGCCTTCTTTAATATATTTGCAATGATAACAAGCTACATTTGCTATCATTTTAAATCCACAGAGTTGAATAATAGAATTTACGTAAAAGAAACAATTGTCTAGTTTATGTTATTACCAACATACAGCATTGCCAAATATACACACACTGTATGGACGTTTATGAATGTTACACAAAAGTCCATTAAAATGTTACACCCACCAGGAGAGAATTCAAAATACACATGAAAGTGCAAGAATTTTGGTATGTACAAGAAGCACCAAATGTCCGTGGTGGTCATTGCTATGCAGAAGGTACGGAGGTGATCCTATGAGATGAGCAGGGCCTTGGCTGTTTATCAGACACCTCTCTCTCTCTCTGATTTATTCCTTAAGCAGTCCTCCTTCTGTCTCCTAGTTGGTGCCGAGCTTGGGCGCGGGGCCAAGATTTGCTCTTTAATTGCTGTGGGTAATCTGGTCACCTTCAAAGCCATCTGAAAGGGCAAACCACTATTAGCTTTTTATGGAGAGCAAATGAACACACGTCAAGATGGTGTCTTGCCTGCTGAATTAGGTGGTGGCTGGAAACAATGCAATAACAACAATGGCGGTTTGACCAAGTACCTGATGGGTGAAGGCTCACCTTCATACTCGTCTTCTGCAAAATTATGTCCACATTGATCCCTAAAAGGATCTCATTACACTAAGGATGTCTTGGTAACGTGATGTTAAATTGGGACTTCTGAAAAGGGTCTGCTGCAACACAATTTTGGGGGTGTGACTACAGTAGTGAATGTCTTAGATGCAATGTTTTGGCAATCAAGAAAAGTTTTCTAAAGAACTATTAGGGCTGTTATTTGAAAAATTATAAGTGTGAAGTTCATTTCAGTGTTTCTGGAGGAAGGCACTAAGTATTTGCAAATGGACCCAAGGGAATGTGTTTAGTTGGATGTACTAAGCACACCCCAGGCACTGTAAATCCTCACAAGACTGATTTACAAACACTTAGTATGTCCAACCACACTTAGCCTGGGCTTAATTTTTTCATGAATGCACCCTAGCTGCTTTTACATTTTCATCTACAAAAGGAAAAGCACAATATTGGTTCAATTGTAGGATCTAGGGAATCTTCATTAAAGCAGTTATCGGCTAATTGAATCTGTCTGCGGCTGATTCCTATCTGAGCATAACAAGGCTGCTGCGCTGCTTATACCATGTCATACACACACACACACACCCCCACACAAACGCACACACACACACACACACACGCACACAAACACACACATGCGTGCGCGCGCACACACACACACACACACATACACAAATGTCTTGCCTCTCCTCTCTCTCCATCCTCTCTTGCTGAATGTCTCATTGCCCTCAAAGGTATCAAGTCACAGACTAACAGGAAGTTAATACACAGCAATGACAAACTAAATTCAATTACTTGTATGGGTAGTATTCTCCTTCAATGAGAAAGCCATTCAGAATGTTGGAACAGAGTGTTTGGAGGTTCGTGGGAAGGGTGATTTGTTTTATTGAAAGGCTTTCGCCACAGCTTTAGCAGGACTGATGGCCAACCATCAGATTACTTTCTGAACCACGAACACAATGCTACACACCACTTTTGTCTTCCTTCTGGGAAGGATTCATGTGGTCCTGTGCTTCAATTGTTTCCTTTCCCAGAGATTTCTCCCCCTTTACTTTTTTAACACTTCGTTTGTTTATATGAATAGCTGCATTTTTTCAGCCACTCAAATGGCTTGGGAATCTGTCTGGTTTCTTCAGAAGAAGCCAGACTGGGTGTGTGTAAGCCAGATGTTGGGCCTAGAAGGAGAAGGAGAGCAAGGAGGTGATAGTCAGTGAGTACCAGAGAGACAGAGAGAGAGAGGGGAGCAGATGATGAAGATCTCTGCTCAAAATTGCAGCCTGTGCTGTAGTCAGGTGAGTGACCATGCTTGAACAACCAAAGGAGGAAGGGCAGCCATGTCACAGAGTGTGATCTGAGGTAGCCGGGGATGAAGGAGGTCTTGTAATCCATCTCTCCTTCCTGCCCACCAACACATGAGGGGCTGGACAATAGAGAATAGTGAAGGTTCATCTTCTTTGTAGCTAACCAAGCATACTGCCAAAAGATGCAGTTTCAGCAAACCGATGCAATCTTAAATTCTTACATTCTGAAACTGCCCAAACTTTTGTGGGCTCAAGGAGGTGTGAGGGGTCAGTAAATGCTGTTCTATTTCAAAGAGATGAAAAGACAGGTCCCAACAGTGATGGGTGGCTGTGCTGCATTATTATTTGAACCCCTATTCCTGTTTTTTCCCCCCTCTTTCATCCTTATTTCCTCAGCTGTAGTACAAAAAGCGATTACCTCTCAAGTAATATGTGTCCAGATTTTTGAGGACAGTTGACAAGGACACATATTTTGGGGCTTCGAATCCGGTGGTAATGGCTTCGATCTCTGTCCTAACCGGCTCAGAGTGAGTGCTATATGAACCGCACCTTAAAGAAGTGGTGGAACCAAAGCATCTGCTGGATGTGTGCTTTTATAACAGACCTTACTGAGTGAAAAATGGGCCATTCCTGAGTACATAATTGATGTCTCGGCTGTGGAAAATGTATAGATAAAAATACCACTTAAAGGTGAAAATGAAGTTGGGGGTATGCAGTACTGCCACTTTTCAGGTAGACAGGGCGACATTTTGTTTTGTTGATTTCACAAGGGGTTATCACCTTTTTCTTATCATTCATAGATACTAGGGGGAGTGGGGGTGGTTGTATTGTACAGGGAATACCCAGGGGTTGGAGTAACCTTGTAATTTAACAGCATAACAGGAACAAGACATGAAGGAGGTAGGTGCAGAGGAAAATACCTTAGAAGTGCACGATTAACTGTGCATTTTAAAAAACCCATTCACTGCCCATTGTCCACTTTAAGAACACCGTTTAAAAGATATGCCAAAGACTTAGCATATGAAATAGATAAAAAATTGATACAACATATATCATATATAGATAGATATCAAAAAATGCAACTGTGCTGCAAATGCTTGAGAAAGAGGCTGCTAAATTCAACACATATCTTCATGTATGTTCTTAACACATACATCTGAACTTGTTCTTTATTGACACAAAAGGAAGCCTCCAAACTGGTAAATTGAAACCGTGTGGCTTCCTGATCAATCGGTAGCAACATTCTATTTAAGCTCATTAGGCTTAAATGTTCCCTCTAAATTCCTCTGTCTGCAAACGCTCCCCATTTGGCCTGTATAGAATTACACAAGATTAAAAGCACTTTTCCGCTCTTGCCCACTAATACATTACTGAAATTGTGCATGGTTCCCTCGGTTAGGAACATTTTCTCCAGTTCCAAAATAGGGGGTGGAATGCAAGCCAGAGAGATGGATCGATTGAGGGCAAATGGTTCACATTTGGTAGTGTAATAGGGACGATTGCTTTGGAAGTTAAGACGGTGGGTGCTAGGCCCAAGGAATTTCAACAAACTTATCAAAGGCTTTGATCCAAAGCAGCTCACATTGCAGGCAAGCTTCGGTGTCTCCCTGTGTTTGAAACAATAAGCCTGTGTCCAATCGCAATGATCTTCTCACTGTGACCTGTGACCCTCTCAAGATGCTTCGAGGAAAGGAAGAAAGGGGTTGGTCTTAGGGTGCTGGGGTGGGGGGTGTCTGCCTGTAACTGCCATCTGCAAAGACTTTTTTCTTTCTTGGTTTTAAAGAGAGGCTTGATTCTAAACGCTTCAAAATTCCCCACATGTGCAAGCAATTAAGTTTCATGACGGACTCTTGTGGGACATGCACACACACACACACACACACACACACACACACACACACACACACACACAAACTCAGATACGCACTCACACAGACACAGATTCACATATGCACACAGCATGTGGAAGATAGTACTCACGCCTATTTATTTTCTCTTTATTTCATTGATTTGTTTTGACCTTAGTGGACTTTGAAGAAGGGCAATTGCTTGTTGGCTGGGGTGCAGGTAATTTAGGCCACAATGAGATCCCAGTCAGCTTTCACTGGGACAGATATGGCCAGCCCCCAAGTTTTACAAGGAAATCTGCTTTACATTCTGTTTATAGGATGGATGAAACCCCTAGAATTCCACAAGTCCTGTAGGATGGAGTCTGCCCCGCCTTGGCTCAGACTCCTGTTCCTCGTTTAAGCTTTGTGCTGTGATTCAGCACGCAGCAGCTAAAAGTTAAGGTGCAAAATAAGGCCTGAGAAGCTGTGTGTAAGCATTGAGATCCAGATTGCTTCCAGCCCTTTGCAGATCGGGGTGCTTGCTGTCTTTGGATTTAGTAAACAATCTGATTATTAGAGAGGCTCTGATCGTGGGAGTGTTTGTATAAAAGCTTTGGCTATTAGATAAGTTGGGTGTTTTGTGTATCAGGGTCATTAATATTAAAGGAATCACATCTGACCACCATTATTAACATCTTGCCCTATGATAACTGCTGTGGCCTTGATCCTAATGGATATATCCAACCCTTCCTGGTTCTTGTTTAATGTGATCCTCTCCTTTTCCATCAATCCCATCTCACCCTTCTTGCTCCATGCAATGGCAAAAACCACCATATTTACCCACCAGATGTGAATCTAGTGCTGATGCTGTAAATACTGTAGATGCTTCAATTTGAATTTTTATGGTGTGTGGCTCAGCTGAACCCATGCCATTCTGCAACCCTTTAAGGAGCAAGGCATAAGTGATGAAATGAGAATTATTATTGATATGAACAAATTGAATTCATTGTTCTTAATTATGTGTTATTTCCTATTATGGGCTTAAGATTGCTGAGTCTTTTTATGTATCTGGTTGCATTTGCTTCTGCTGTGGTCATGATGATAAAGCAAGTAACGCAATGATTGGAGGATACATGCACAGAAAGAAAATCAGCAAATAATTTATATAATTTAAGAGTTGAATTTAGAGTTTTTTTTCCCCTCAGTGATACACTGCCCCCCCTCCCACCTACCACCCTTCTATCTCCTCTGTAGCATGAAAATCAGCAAACGGCTTTTCTTCTGATCTTTTTGATTGTTCTGTGCCAATTAATTAAATCAAACAATTGCTGAAGTCTGAGAGACCTGTCATAGTCTGTGATTACTTGGCAACTTTTTGTCGCTGTAATATCCAGCCTCCGGGGGACTTCACTGTGCTTTTTGTTGTTTTTTTGTTGAACATTTTAATGGTGGATACCAGCAAGTGGAAAAGGGGGGGAAAAAGAAGAAAGATTTGGCTGCGACCGCCTGTTGTTATGTCGGCAATGTGTGTGCACTGTCCGTGTTTCTCCCAGAGATCACAGCTCCGGCGTTATCGCTGTTGGTTTTGGCAGGCACTCCGTGTCATGTTCCAGAAATACAAGAGTGCTGTTTGTGCTGTTTTCACTTTCATTAATAAATATTCTTAGGGTTCAAAAAAAGAGCATTTGTTACAGATAATGCTAATAATCACACCAATTGTGCATGTGAGAGAAAGAAATGAAAAAAAAACTGAGGTTCTGACTGACTACAGTTCACCTCACCTGAAGAAGAAATGTTGTACAGCAACATTAAGAAGACAGCCATAGTTGGTAAACAAAAGCAAGAACATTTTTATATTTCAAGTTATTTTCACTGACCTAAGTTAACTGCATGACTTAATAAAGACAGGTCTTTCAAGTTTTCCTAAATGCTGCTAATTCTGTCCATTGCTTTTTGCCCCTCAGTGCACTACAGAGTTGGCTATGCGATTTATAGTGTCGGTAATTTACAGAGCCAGATTTATATCAATGTCTGCTTGACTATCAGACATGTTTGCTTTTTGACATGATCACTGGTATGGTCCACAAATGCCTACTGTTAGTATCATTTTGTCTCAAAGGAAGTGCAAATTCTGTTCAATGAGGACAATAAGATTGTTGCCGCTGTTGTGCGCTAACTTAATTACTTTTTTGAAAGCAGTTCTAATGTTACATTATATGATTATAGAATGAACTCAGCAATGCTCTTTGTTTCATTTGAATATCTTCTTGATTTAAAAAAAATTTATCAGATTACAAGTACATATCTATCTTTCATACTTTTGAAAAGATAGATATGTACTTGCTGGCTAGTTTCTCAGTGTAAATAGTTTGTTTAGTATCTTATAATAATGTAAAAACAATTGATATGCGTGATAATCACTACACAAAATGCTAGTATGAATAAGAAAACACCACTTTTCAGGGCAATCAGCCCTTTCGTTAAAACAAATTACACACAAGCACACACACACACACACACACACACACACACACACACACACACACACACACAAAACCATATGCATTTCCCATTGGGTTAAAAGCCTTTGCAGTGTGAAGACACATCTGAGGAATATTTACCTTCTAACTTCAGAATGTTTCCGCTTGGAGTGCAAAGTGTCACGTACAATGAAGGAGATTTTCGGACATTTCACAAATAAATAACAATAAAAGTCTCATTCAGGATGTCCAGGAACTTTAAAACAGTGATTGCTGTACCTTATTTTAACATCAGCTGTCAAGCAGCAATACCAAGTGGCAATAAATAAAGCTACAAGCATAAAAAAATCTGTATATGTGCTTGTGAAGGTCACCTGAATCAGAGCTTGCAACTTTCTGTCTTTCTTTCTCTCTTTTCTCTAAAAAAGTTTTTTCCCTCTGTAAACAATCAAAAACTTCTTACACTTCTTACAAAATATTTTTCAGGGCTCAATTTTCAGATATTTACTGCATTTGGTCTATATGGATCAAAAATAATTCCAAGCTCTTACTTGTATATGAATGTGAAATACTGATTTTTGAATAAACCAGCAACACTTTTCAGAGAAGTAAGGCCACATTCACACAGACTGAATAAAGTTGTGAGTGCATTTTGAAGATAGCACAGAACTTCACTGAAGAACTGAACTATGCTGAGAACTGAAGAATTCTTAATTAGTTCAGTAATGTTCTCTAACTGTGCTCTGTGGATCTCTCTGCACACAACAGTATCAATAGACTTCTGCCACAGATTTACTTGATGAGGAGACTAAATATTTGCTCTAAGGAAGGGATTCCAGAGAAGCTGAATGACATTACCAGTACTTTAGCTTTGTCAAAACTGAAAACAACCGTGTGATTGATAAATATCACATATGAATTTGTTGACACCAACAATTGATCTGTAAGGTCAAAAATAAGAGAAGCTGGATGTCATATGACTTGGAGATTACCCTACTACCTGATCAGAAGAGCCATTGGAATCATTGATCATGATGATGACTGCAGTGCACTGTAATTGCAGTAACAATAACAAAAAAAAAAGTTCGTAAACTGTAGTGCATGTGTCCATTGCTTGGGTGCACTGCACAGTTGTTTTACAATGTCAGATACTATCAGGCATAGTCACATTTTATGGAGTGTACAAAAGAATTGATCCATCCATATTTTAATTAAAAACATATTCGATGTAAGGGACAGGGTCTCAATCCTTGTTCACTCATCAAGAGACAAACTCAGATCACGGTGGCTTGTCACTCTGGGGAAAAGTGTTATTTTTTATGGGAAGAGTGCACTGAGAGTTCAGACCACAGACTCCCACCTTCACACAATAGCAGCCCAACATGGCTCCACTGGGAACATGGGCCTGCTCTTTATCACCCCTCCAAAACAGACCACTGCACAAGGACTGGGAGCATTTTAGAAGCCATTGGGGGGAAAAGCATTTCTCTCTGTGTTTCTACCGCACATGAACTGAAAACCTTGATGGTAGTCATGGTGGTGAGGAGTGACAGGTTTTGTAGGAGAGCATTGAAAAGCTTAATCTTTAGAGATCTCAAGGTTGTGATAGAGTGATGCAATGATAAATATTAAAAGGCTCTGGCATAGTTACCAGCCCCAGTGGAAAAATAAACCACTTTCTCAGATCTCAGTCCTGTTCCTGGCACAATCAATTGCCTCCTTATCAGGAAGGATATCCAGTTTATTGTGTGTATCTTTTCCTATTAAAAAAATAAGGATTTCCCCACTGTGAGGGATTAATGTGCCCCCATTAACTGAACAATATTTCAGTTTAGTATGATTCTATTTGAATAAGGAGAACATAATTCTTAATTGTTTTGTCTAGAGGAAATAGTCCAGTTCAAGTATATTTAGTATTTGAGAGAAACAAAGGGTGTATTCACTCATGTAGTTGCATTTGAACATGTCTTCATACTCAGAACTATCACCCAGATAGTAATTTTACATTTGAATGATGCCACAACTCGCAAGCTAAGCTAAATTTGATTTTGACCGGTTTCCCTGACACTCTTATTGTAACAACTCAGGCAAGACCATGGGAGCTTCGCGTCCCAGGCGGGTTTATGGAAAACGCAAGGCAAGATAGCAAACACAAAACAGGCAGGGTCGAAACCAGAAGAACAGTCCATGGGCGGATCCAAAATCGGGAACAGGAGCAGGCAGGGTCGAGAACCAGGCAGGCAGAATCTCGGGCGATCAGGGCAGAGCGGCAGGCAGGAATCAGGTCGAAGTACAGGCAAGGTCGGATTACGGGAATAGCACACAGATGAAAAACAGCGGGGACAAAACAGGCGAGAGAACACACTGCAATGAACTAGCAACAGGACAGAGACATGCAGGGAAGGTATAGGGCAGGGCTGACGAGGGGATGGGAAGCAGGCGTGCAGGCAGGCAGGTGAAGGTGATGAGGCAATCAGGCGGGTGGAGACCGGGCGGGGAGCGGGGCAGGGCTAGAACACAAGGAAAACAAAAGTATGTGGACAGGGAAAAAAAACAAAAAAACAAAAACACCACAGCTAGGGGGGCAGAGTACTGACACATCGTTTACACCATTCTTGTAGTGAAACACCATAAAATACCTTCAGAATTTAGAATAAAAACAGGAGGTCAGTTCAGAGTAAGCAATGAGCAGCATTTTATTGAGCATCTTTTATTGTTTATTTAATGTTTGAGGTAATATATTGTGCAGCCCAATATTCACTACAGGCTAAAATCAATCATTTTGTTATTTTATCACTTTTGATGGTGGAGAAAAATTTGGCAGAACAGAACACAGTAGCTCTTTCTTCTTGGTACAACACACAGAGGCAAAGCTCACATTCTTGCTCAGTTTATCTCAAGATTCTTATGAAATGTCAGGAGACTTGAGACCATGACCACAGAATCAAATTGTAACCAACCTTTTACATCAAAACAATTTGCCCGTTTTCATCTCAAGAGTCAACCATAGTCTGTTCACATATGCCACCAATCAAAGTTCCCCTCAAAGCAAATATGCACATGTGAATATGACCTAATACCTTGGTACCTGCCCACAAAATAAAAAACAAAAAAAAAACAAAAAAAACAAACATGTCTTGTTTATTGTTTCCCCCATAAATGTAAAGTTAAAATGTCAAAAATAGTGATGCATTCAGTTTTACCTGAAAACATGGGTACATTACTCAAATACATATGCACTGATGTATATTTTTTATTGTTTTGTGAAAGTCATGCTAACATCCAAAGTATTTATGCAGGATGTGTTTGTGCCTAAACCTGATATGGTACCTGCCTTCTGCAAGTTTAACTTAGTTGGGATTAATTAAACTATTTTCACAGTCTAAACAAACTCCCAACCCATAGCTGTATTTCATTACTGCCAGGCTAAGTGCATTAAAGAGAAGTTCTGAAATCCAACCCACTCTTACATAAACAAATGTTCTTTTTTAAAACACTCCAAAGTAGAAGCAAATTTCTGTGTTCCCACAACTAAATAAGTTTGTTTCTGTGTACTGCTGGCCACATTTTTTCCCAACATGTCATTGGGTGAGCCTCATTTCCCAAGGGCACTACATCCCCCATGAGCCTTCACACCCCTCTGGGTGTGACAGTAAATAAGAAGAGCCAACTGTCAATTTGTATTGTTGCTGGAAATGCATGGAAGCTGAACCTAAAAAAAACAGCTGATCCACAATCCTGAGTCAGAATGGAACAAGGAACAAGACGTTAGCATGAAAAAAACACACTACATACACCACACATCCACCTGAATCTTGCTATCTGAACTCATACCAACAGGGTTGTTTGTGTTGGTTTCCTGCAAATCACTCAGCCACAGATAATTAGGCTTTAATTGAATGCCGTTTGGATTCATTTTGTTGTCGGTATTGACGTGTGAAGATCCTATCAGTCTTTTCATTACTGGCTTCTCCCTTTGCCAGCTTGTGGTTCCCCCCCCCCCCCACCCAGTAAAAAAAAGCAGTCTGCAATTATCATTTCGAGGCTGGGATGTTGGGGGTTGGGGGAGGGGGTTGGTGGTTGAGAATGCAGAGGTTCTCTGTGGTAACCAGTGATAATGTAATGGGGGGTTGGGGGTTGGGGGTGCACTGATGGAGATTGCAAATGAAAAATTTATCCTGTTGGAGAAATAAGTTATCCCTTTCATTAATACCCCCCACCAACCCCAGCTTTAATTAATTGTGGCCACCACTGCCGAGCAAGCAAAGCAATTTATATATGCTCTTATTCTGCTCGCAATTAGAGCATGGTCGCCTCCGCACGCGCTCACCATTAACAACAATTTAGTTAATTAGTTAGCAGTGATTTGTATACCAAGGGCTAATTCCTTAAGTGGCTGTCAGGCAGAGGCGCAATGGCTTTTGTCTAATTGATCCCCTCACTTTTGGCCTGCGTACGGGTGTTGTGGTCTTGTGCGTCATTGGCTGTGTTTGTGAGTCAATTGCGTAGGCTACAGTTTGCAAAAAACAGACACAAAAACAGTTTTCCAGTGGCAATGTAGAGATGAAGCTGGATGTAAGACAACCATTTATACAAGGGGGATCTCTGGAAATGCAGTGATCGCTGAAGAAAACAAAGGACTAAAATACAATGACATCACGATTTTGTATTATAAGGACTGTTTTAGAAGAAATTGTTAGATTTGGCCAGACAAAAAAATTGCGGTTTTACCTTGTTCATATAGTTAACATTTTCGCCACTAATATTGTCTACATCTTTTGCACAAGTACCTGTGCAACACTGAGAAGGGGGGACACTTACATTTGATTTCTCCAGCAGTTAAATAGATATGCTTCAGTTAGAGAATGCAACATGTCTGTGGATAGTCTGTGGATATGAAAATCAAAGTATTCATGTACCTGTGTTTAGCGGTCTCCTGGCCACAAGAGTTTGTGCCTGTCAGTGCCTGACTATGGCATACCTACACAAGTTGCTATAACACCTTTCATAAACATTCCTAGGCGGTTATTACATGTAACGTTTGACTATGACAGAAAAAATGACTGCATTAGTTCCTGTTAGTTTTATCAGGCGTTCATGAATGATTAGAAATCATTCCATAATATTCCAATATTTTATGTAGTACTTACAGTATGAAGTAATTTTGTGTATTAAATACCATGGTTTCTCTGTAAAGTCTCTGACGCTATGCCCTGTTGTTGAATTATATTGTATCCAGGGTTTCCTTTTTCAAGATTCCCACGTAATACCAAAGAATAAGAAATGAATAAATATTATCTGTGGTGGTGATGATTGTGATGATGATGACAATGATGATTATAATAATGAAACATGCTTACACTGAGTGTAATTTAAAAGCAATTATGTGATCGCTAACCTTTTCAATCCAATTTGCACCCAGAGAAGGTGTCGGCTGCAGTGTTGGAAGCGTGGGCATATCAAAACTTTAATCAGCGTTAATCAATCACAAGGAGCTGGCTAAAGCTGACAGGCAGAGCAAGTAGCACAAACAGCTAGGCTAGGGTGTGATTTTCCTCTGCTTTCAGCTCTCCTGCCGTTACAGTGCACATATGTGGAGGTGTACAAAAGATTTTCTGCTCAAATAAGAAAAGCAAGGACTACAAATTGTTTTTATCACCTTCTCAAAACACATTCTCGCATACACACCTATACCTACATGAATATAGACATGAAAGCATGTTAACACACACACACACACACACACATACACACATCCTCTCTCAGTTTGACACAGGGCACAGCTTTCCAGCTGTTTCAACCACAGCGGCGCTCAAATTAGCCGATTATCCAATTGAAGAGAGGCAGGCAGGATACCGGTAATTACTGGCTGATTGGCAGTAGGGCTGCAATTAACAGGTTTGAGCTCTTTTAATGAAAAAAGAGAATAAAAACACACAGTGGTTTCTTTACAAATCCCCACAGTTGTTCTTGAGCTACGTGGTGGCTGATTTAATTGTGCAGCAACTTTCCATCTTGCCTAGCTGGATCTTTTAGCTAATGAAGGACTCTGCTGCAGGGAGGGACTAGCTCTGTGGACTTGACTGCGGGGACAGCAATGACAGCTGAGTGAGATATGTGCACACAGAAGCTGTAACACTGTAGCTGCAGAGCACTGATAGGTGCTCTTGAGGGTATGGAAACAATCCCAGCATGCTCATCCTACATAACCAGGCTGCGGTGGATCTCTCTGTATCATTCTCCTCTGCACTGTGCTCTTGCCCTGCTCCTGCGGAGATCACTCCCAGCATAAGCACAGCTACACTGTGGTGTGAAAGAAGGTGGCAGGAACTCTTCTGTTGCCTTCCTGTTGGACTTGCTCCATTCGGGTGGTGGGCAGTTCCCAGCCTAAGAGAGGACACATTGTCTTGTGCTGTAACTCCTGTGTGCACATGAGTCATGAGTCATGATGACACATTTCCACTGTACATAACCCCCATCTCCAAATCGGTCAGGGATGCATTATGGGTAGGCATCAGCGCAACTGATAAAGACTTTATCTCTCAGATGCATTTTGAAATATCAATGTATGCCTGAAGGAATGAAACCATATTATATGTCATTCATAGAGGTTACCAAAGGGTCTGAAACAGAACAAAACAAGATTGACATGAACATACCACCATCTTCTCATACTACACAGACTACCTACAGTTTCAACAACAGTTGTGAAACCTTTTGCTATCTATTTGTTATTACATTCTATTACATTTATTAATTTTTATTAATTCTTTTATTATTATTTTATTTATTAATTATTTATTAATTCTATTATGCTGCTTTCTTTTTTTGGCTCCCTTTCCACATAGCGTTCATGACCCTCTCTGGCTCCACAACATTGTTTTACCAGATTTAGTCACTTGTTTGATATAGTCTGTTGACGTAAAGCAGTTCAGCCTTTGCTTTGAAAATAGAGCTTTACTCCCTTGGGACGCTGTAGTCCTAAGAAGGAAGTTCTTTTGTCTCTTATCATCAAGAAGGTGAATTGCTGATTGCCAATTACCAGAATCGTGGTGACAAATTGTCCCAGGTGATAAAATGTATTTTGTGTTGAGTGGCTGGTGACAGGAGACTGGTGACAGATTGCAGGCCGCTGTTGGTCTGAGATTCGAAGTGAGGTGTTATTAGAAACATGCATCTGGGCAAGAGCGTTCTCTCAGAAATTACGTCAGCAGACGAAGCTTACATGTCATGCGGCAGGCTTCAAGCAAGCACTGCCCATGCAGCAGAGCGAAAGTGCCGGAGGCTCACTGGGCTTGGAATCTATAGAGAAGGTGATCGATACTCATGCTGCTGGGTTGATAAATGATCCATCATTACCAGTGTTTGTTTTAAAATTGAAGACAAGCCTTTCGAGCAGCGCCCTTTACGAGGGTAATAAAATATTAACTGTGAAGCTGTAAAGCGAAGTAAGCTGGTGACACGGGGACAAGCCAGTCTCTCCAATTCACAGATGTGCCATGAAGTCACCTCAAACCTCATAACACCCCCCACACACAATTTCTCCCTTGGCTTTGTACTACCAAAAGAAAGACCCCTTTTAGGAGTTGCCCTTACTGAACGCTTTCAACACTCTGCTAAATGTGGCTACTCAATCTAGCAACCTTTTAAGGACAGATAATACTACAAAAGCAGGGAGAATGCCTGTGAATCCTGTACAGATATATACAGATGTATACAGATGTTATCATACAATGTATGGTAACTAAGATAAGAACTGAGATGAGGCCTGTTTGTCATGGGCCCTTGTCCCCTATCTATACATTGCCGATGCTGTTGGGATCATGAATTAGCTCCTTTACCTATATTGCCCCCCATATAATCTCATCTATATAGTTGCAAAATATTTTGCTGCCATCAAATAGCTGAAAGAAAGAGGAAAAAATGAGCAAATGGGAGCCACTGAGCACCATGGATCAGCACCTCACACAGCCTGGCAATGACAGCACGATATTGACTGGTTTAGTGTTGACCTGTGCGTCACAGCTGCAGACTTAGACAGAGGTAATCCAATTGGGAGTAATAGGAGTGCTGCACTGCAGTCTAATTCTGTGTCAGAGGCAAGGAGGATCAGGGTCACTCCACTGTTTCCTATTAGGGCGAGTCTCACCAAAGCTACCCAAATCCCATTTCCAATCTGAGGTCCAACCCAAACAAGCAATGAAGACAATAATCTCCCATCACACTCTGGGCCCGCTCTGTATTTGTGCCCCCTCGGTGCACCCTCGATTCCTCTAATGGAGTGCTTATTAAGTGCGGCCAGTGAGCTCGCAAATGAGGCCTGCTTTGTATCACATCAGAGGCTGGCGCAAGACATGGGGCTCTGGGAGTCCTCCCAATTCCATCAGCTCTTCCTCCCTCTTGCCCTGCTTTTTGTGAGCTTTTCGCTTTTGTGCTGTGAGGATCAACGGGAGCGACGTTCCCCCGATACATTGACCCAGACCCCTCTTCCACATACCGACTTCACCGCCTGTTCAGAACAGCAATGTGCAGGCGCGGGCCGGCCCCAGATGGGGTTAGGGGTATCTGTAATACCGCCAGTCTGCCAAGCCAGTTAAAATTGGGGCTGTCTTTGCATGGTGTCCACCTGTGCAGAACACAGCACATCTGCCTGCATCTGTGAGGTATGTTTTATGGATAAGTGTTTACAGTCAATCTCCATTCCTCTGCCATTTGTAGGGTCTTAAATAAGTAAACAACAATGTACAATGAAAACTGCAACTGTTGTTTGTCCTTGTGTAGGACAGGACATGATAATATATATATATACATAAAATGGCAGAGTATGATGCTGGTGGGACCCAGCTGCTTTCACTATGGTCCCAAAGCTTGACGGGTTTTGTGAGTGCCCCTCGCATCAGCAGCGTGCTGAAAGCCTGGCCGCAGCCCCTCTCCTTCATGTAATGACAGCCACATGCACTCCAGATGTGCTGGGAGAAGAAGAACCTGGGCCAGAGCCCAAATCACAGAGACACCACCCTTGGTGTCCCTGATGACTTCCACACTCACTCAGTTTGTCTCATGCGGCACATTGAATAAAAAAAAACTCACCCCAAAATCAAGCCCAATGCTTTTGCTCTCCGTCCTCTTTTAAACCAGAGAAACTTGCCCTGGCTATAACTTCTTAATGCATTCCACCATCAAAGCAAAATCTGAAATTGCTCCAATTCTGACTTTAAAATTTCTGATGTGATACTGCAAGCATATCTTTAAATGGAGTCCCTGCCTAAATGTGAACCTCAGTAAACTCAATATTAAGATTACCTGTTTCCTTGGCAGAAACTTTATCCAGGATGACCTATGTTTTGTACATGTTATCCATTTAAACATTTGAACGTGCAATGCTCTGGTTAAAAAGAATGACTAACCACTACAGCATGCCACACTTCTGTTCTCCTTGGAGGCACAGTCAAGGACTTCACTGAAGCAAGATTCACATGCAATCATTGTGCTCTTCATACTGGGTTACATCTAAATGCATATGTTTACAAATAATTTGCTTTCCTTGAAACAGACCCATTCACCCAAAACAATTACTGAAAACTGGAAATGAATGAATGAATGAATGCATTTCTTGGAAAGAAAGAAAGAATGAGTGAATGATATATGAATACATATTATTTTTCAGTGTGGTTTCTGGTGCTGGTGAAAAACACTCCAGTCTGTCTATTGCCACTACAGCATGCAAAAATGTTCATTAATGATGGGATTTTATTATATTTTGGCCAAATGTAGACCATTTTTGAGAGGGTACCCCATGATAGCTAGTTAGCCCCATCCAGAAATGTCACTCCAGGGCTCTTATTAATCAATGAACTAATCTTTGTTTATCTTATTAACTGTGAGAGGGCTGGCAGTTGGGACCGCTGACTTTCCCACACAGTGATTCCTTTGTAAACAGAGGGCTGCAGCCAGCTGCTTGCGCTGAATAGAGAGGGTCCCAGACGGATTTCTGTGCTTTTTGGCTGTGTATTACCTGGGAGTTGGACAGGGCACAGTCAGGGCCCAACACAGCTCCGGCCGCTCTGGGGTCCCTGAAACAAAGACAGGATTGTAATGACCTGGTAATTGTCTTTGGTTTCACTGTTTCTACTTAGCTGCAATTACTCCCTACTTAAAATGACCCATATTTTTAAATGGGCTCTGTCTGTTTCTTCAGCCGTCCCCCCATTACAATTCAAAACAGTAAAGAGAAATAAGAAAATGTAGGGATGCTTGTCAAAAGTAATTACATTCATTTCAAAATGGATTAAACTAGTCTCTAAAGAACCATGCTGCTGTGAGGCAAGTTAACCGTTACGGGTTGTGCAGAATTTCAAGCTACTAGTTTATTTAATAGTCTTAGAGTACACCAGGCATAGTACTGCTATTCCATCTGCCTATAACGGGAATATCCTGTATTGCTTGAACTATCTGTATTTCATCTGAGTCGCGAGACAGTTCCCTGAGCATGTAAAACCCTCTTTTACTCCACAGCGTGTTCAAAATGCCACAGGATTCTCTCACCCTGTCTGTGATTTTCAGAGAAGGTTCCAGCCTTTTTTTTTCAAATTTACAATCAGGGCTAGCTGTAAGGCACATGCACTGTACCCTATGTCGTCTGAAACCTGGAGGGACTAAGAGGATGCCATATTTCTCTTAAATATGGAGCTGCAGGCCCATGGTTGGCTCCAGTGCCTTATGCTGTCATCTCTGACTCCATGGCAGGCAGAGGAGACTGGGAAAGGGAGTGGAGGCAGACAGTACTCCCGGGCCCGGGTCCAGGATTGCGGGGCGGCGTCTCTCCGAGGCAATTGTGCTCATTCTGCCAGGTGGCTTCGGACCAGCCTCAGACGCAGACGCCGAGGGGTATCTGGAAACTTTCAAGGCAGAAAACTATCAGAGACGAGGGAAACAGGGATCCACTTGGAAATGAGTTGAATTTCATAGTGGGATGCACAGACATCAAGACTGACTTTTTTCCCAGCTTCCATATATATTCATGTTAAACACTTTGTCCTGATTTTTAAAAGTGACAAAAGCACAAACAAACCAATACTGAGGATAACTTCTACTTTAAAGATATTGTGCAAATGTGATAATGTTTCTGTGCCATTATGGAAACATTGTTGCAATGCTGTATTAGCTGATTCACTTAACATATATTTGTAAATACAGTACATATATGTATTTATAGATTTGTAAATATAGTATATTTTTGTCTATAGTAGTTGTAGATAGCAGACTCCTTCTGTGTAAACAGAGTTCCTAATTTTCACAACACTCTGAATTCTGAATGCCTTTTCCTTCCCCAGTTTCACATATGTTAAGCTTACACTGTACTTATCTCTGCTTGGAATTAGTTAATCCTCTCTTAACGACAGACGCCCTCGCTGTTGAAAATGCTGATGGCTTGTTCAGTGCGCCGCTTGAATTTTTAAACATGCTGCTTGATGGGTTACCTCTACCTGAGCTCAGAGAAGCTTCTGGTGCAGACTGATTGGCACATAATTTGTATGTCTACTTGGTTTTCACATGTACGTATGTATGTATGCTTGTGGGTGTGTGTGTGTGTGTGTGTGTGTGTGTGTGTGTGTGTGTGTGTGTGTGTGTGTGTCTGTATGTATGTATGTGCATGTGGTGTGGTGGTGGGTGTGTGTCAGGGGACAACTACAGTGAAATGGAAACTGACAGTCACAGTAAAGGTATGCCAGCTCCAGTGCCAGGAACAGGTCTGAACCTCATATCAGCCGATTTAACTGTGATGGGCAGGACAGCAGCTAAGGATCGGCATAGCATATCTGTCACATTCTGATATATGTATGATCTGTGTTTATAACAATTAGCATGTCATTCTGTATGCCCCTTTCTGCCATCTCTCATGTCCATCAGGATGGACAGGTGAAATCTTGATTCAGCACTGAAGATGACTTGAGTCATTGATGGCAAGGCCAACAAATGTGTTGCTAACATCATCTCCCTTTATTACGTCAGTTTGCATTTTGATCTGTGTCTATTAATTTGGCAGTTTCTCTTTCTAGACCCTATGAAGTAAAGGAACGTAAGTATTTATAATAAGACCACATGAACAACAGGACATACAGAAATGTTTGATGAGTGTTGTTGAGCACAACAGCCCTTTGTGCTCATCTGGCTTGCAAATAATGACTGTTGCAGCCTCCCAACAGCTGAAATGCTGAAGTGTGGGATGTTGCGACCTGGCTTTTCTGACGGCATGGAGCTTGCAGCATGTAAATGGTCACAAAGATGGAGCATGATGATGTCTTGATCATGGTGAGATGCTGTGACTCATGGTCTCCCAGATTGTGGTCTGTATTTCAGGGACTGTCTGGCTGCAGCAGCAGGTTAGCTATTCCTAGCTGTGAATACCCCAGAACAGTCAGCAACAGCTCACTGACTTAGTCCAGTCCTTAACACAGTGGTGGCATAAATGCATTGTTTTCATGAAATTCAGAGAATATAGGCTGCTTTCTATATTTATCCTACATGATTTCCTCCCAGCTGAAAATTCGTCATCTTAAATCACTTCTTAATCTGCACGTTATCATCTCTCTGACTAATGAGGTGATGCAGTTCTTGTGCGACAGACGAAGTCACTGCAGTGTGTCACAGTAAGTAATGAAGGACGATTTAATCAAACGGATGGAAAAGACATTTAATCTGGATCAAAAAATGATATCCATCAATTTATACGCACATACACACATACCTATATACATATAAACTGAGTGATGCTTTCCTTTTAATATTCAATATATTTTTGACAACATCCTGTTTAATTATGTTAACAATGAATACAAATCTCCAGATAGGCAAAATGGTCAGCCTTAAATATTGAGGTGGAATTTTTCAGCGAAGGAGGTTAGCAGGGCTTTGGGACAATTTCCTGATGCTTCCCTCTTCAAATAAACACAGTAGAAGGGACCCCAAATCTTGGAGGTCTCCACCTGGTGGGGCAAGGGGCAGCTGCAGCATCCTGTGGCACAAAGCTAGCCTTGTGTATGATAAGTGGTGGGAGCCGGGGGGCCTGACTGCACTATTTTCATAATCAGGCCGAATTTGTTTTCTTTAGGACTCAATACCAGGGAACATTAGGATGTCTGAAAAAGAGGAGGTGGAGGTTGAGGGTCACAGAGTAGTGCACGGCCCGACGAGGTAGTCCCATACTTTAAGGGCTTTCAGAGCGTTCGCTTCTTAAATTACACTGTTTATTTGCACTGCAGGTATCCTCGGCTTCAATGATTCCACTACTAAATTGTACAAATCCTGTCACTACTTCCTGGAGCAAAGGTAAGGAACTGCAGCGAAGAGTTCAGCAGCACCCCCCTGCTCAGGACAACACAGTCCTCTGATGTACTGCCCAGTGCCATAACCCTACTCTGCAAAGCTGCTGTTGATTCCTTAGTGTGACCTTTACTGTACTGAGAGGTGAGTAATGAACATTATTTTGTGCGCAGAAAGTATGTTAAAAGACTTTGTGAAGGTCCTACATTTGACTTTTCACTTCTGCCTGCTTCTTTGTGACTCCTATCTGTTTTTATTTATTCCCCAAGGTCCTCTGGTATTTCAGCTGCAATATTCCACTTGAAGTGCAGTAAATTTTGCGTTTACTGGATGTTCCATCATCTTTATCCTACAGTCAACCAACAAGAGCAGAGCTTTTTTTTTTCTGTTGCAGCCTCCAAGCACCCCTTCCTGCTGCCTAATATGCCATTATTATCAAGTTGTTTTTGTGTAGCTTTTTTTTCTTTGCTTGGCAGTATCTTTGCGGCAAAACGTTATGGGCTTTTACACAGAAAAACCACAGATAAAAAAGACTCAATGTTAGAAGAATGTTTTCCTGGTAGAGAGCTTTCTAAAAATGACACTTAAATTTAATTAGAAGCAGTTGGGGGCTCCTCTCTGTAAAGAAGACAAGGAGGCCCCTCTCTGGTGTAAGGCTTTTCTCTTCAACATTTCCACAGCATAGGGACCGTAGCATCCTCTCAGGGCTGCCGCAAAGTTAGATGTGTTACAGTGGCACTTGAGAGCATTATTAGCTGGCTGGGCCTCCCTCAGACATAGGTGATCTGGAGGACTCCACTCATGCGTAATGTTTCAGATGAGTAGGGACTTCACTGCTCTCTAAGCACTCCAGTGAAAAATGAGGTCATATTTGCAGAGAATAATGGACTACTTTAAAAACATTTCTTTTCTCTTTCAAAGTCTCATATTTATGGTTGGGAAATGACAATGGGATTTGGTCATAGTGCATTTACATAATAATGTCTGAGCAATAGCTATGCATTTTCAGGTAGTTATTCACTGGTAATGCTTTTCGTAAGAAAATACACAATTTTGCTAACAAAATAAATTTAATATATGCTCACAGATAAAGGAATCTAAAATAAGAAACAATGTAATTATTACAAATTGTAATAATATTTCACAGGGAATTTAAATATTTCTGTAGTGCAAAGTGTTAGTTCATTATATAAAATTAATGCACAAGCTTCCCACGGCCATCACGATCATTTATCACGATTCATTCATAGTTATATTCTGTTATAATAATAGCTGTGTGGATGAGGGTGTGGATGGCCGATGTATGCATTTTTTCTCATGGTAGAAGTCAAACACCCAGCCCAGCTCCTGGGGAGTAATATCACACTGCTGATATTTTTAGCAGTGAAACCTACCGCTTGGGAGAAGATGTTATTGGTGCCAAGTCAGGCCTACATCCAGAACACTGCACGCATTGTGTGGAGTTAATGTGTACCTGTGTGATACTGCAGTCCTGTGTTCAATGTGGGCCAACTACTGAAACACCCCACTCCACCCCCATCCCCCCACCCCATCCCACCGGCCTGGACAGAGCAAGACAGAAACAAACCATTTCAAGATTTCAGCTCAGAGAGGGGAGGGGAGCCATGTTAACCCCCACCCATACTTGCACACCCTCTATTGCCCCCACCTAGTATTCTAAACACATTGCCTCAATTCTGCCTCATTTATTTAAAGTTTGGCCGCGCCAGTGGCA
Source organism: Megalops atlanticus (assembly GCA_019176425.1). Lineage (NCBI taxonomy): Eukaryota > Metazoa > Chordata > Actinopteri > Elopiformes > Megalopidae > Megalops > Megalops atlanticus. Next base: position 21,728,525 of record CM032878.1, read on the forward strand.
CTTCGAAACCACTATGTACCGATTATTTAATACTGTTTTCTCTCCAGGCTGGCTTTATTATTTTTTGTGTGTCTTTCGGTGTGTCTTGGCCCAGTGAAGCCCACTCAAAGCCAGCGCTAGGATTTCTGAGCTCCCTCGGGGCCCTGACTCCACAGAAACAGGAAATAGTAATAGTATTGCATGGCTTTTCCTTCGTTCCTATCTGTAGCCCTTTCTTAAATAAAAATAATACATGTGCGAGTCATGAAACACTCTCGATATACATTTTTTTCAACTGGGCAAAACATTTAGGGCAAATCCTCTATATAGGCTACAATGCAAAGGACTGTTTTCACAGGTAATAGTAAGAACTAGATGTTCTCCAACCTCAGAAAGGTTTTTTTTTTATTTATTTTTAGGTACCAAACTAAAACTTCTGTGTTCCATAATCTGACATTCAGTTAAGGATGTTGATATTACAAGAAGATGAGAGTGATTAGTCAGTCATTGGGACTGATGTCTTTAGTCGGGAGGTGACAAGCGAGGTTCCAGCATTTATAGATTTTATCCCAACTAGGGCCAGAAAAGTAATAATATCTTCATTGAGCTTTACAATGCAAACTGAAACACAACATGTTAGAAATACCATTCAGCAAATAACTACTATCAAAGTGTACGATAACTTCTTGGGATCTCCTGTTTGTGTGATTTTCCCAACTCTGTGCTATGACAGCCATTAGAGGTGAAAACATTAGAGTTAAAAACTATGTCCATCGGACTTAGAGAGAATATTTCATCATGCATATTTGTTGACAGAGACATCAACTGGTAATTTGGAATTTTCAGTCAGTCTACTATGGCCTTTTTAGTTGCTCTATGAAACTGGGTTCCATTCATGGTGAATACTAACAATGTTAGTAGATTCATCTCACACTTAGGGCAGGGGATTTTGGTATAGAATTAAACACCATAAAGACACGGCAGTTGTTCCTTCACCCCCATCCCCTTCTGTATGTACAGCAATTTGAAAATCCTTCCATGTGATTTAATGGGCTGTCTATGCCCAGTGGGCTCTGCTGTGTTTTTCCTCCACGGCCGTATTTTAACACAGTGCAGCTTTGTTGAAGAGAGTACTTCCACAGGATTAACTAAGTAGACAATTCAACACCCTCGGGTCTGCAGATTAACGTCCCGGGCCACTCCTGTTTGCTCTGCGTATTAGTTAGTGCTGCAGCTTGATGCGGGATCTTCAGCTGACTCATGGCACGGTCCTCCCCTTTTTCCCCTGATGGTTACAAGTCTCTGGCAGAATGCACTTCAGACTCCAGCGGCCCAAGCTAACAAAGTGTGTGCAAGTGTGTGTGTGTGTGTGTGTGTGTGTGTGTGTGTGTGTGTGTGTGTGTGTGTGTGTGTGTTTGAGTTTATGTGTATATACGCTTTTGTCTGTGCAAAAAATGGGGACAGAGGATTAAGTATGTGGTGACACACACAAATAGCAATAAAATAGGAATCTTAATTGATGCTCATTTTCCGATTGGCTGTAACTTGCTAAGTATCAAATCTCTCTCTTTGTCTCAACAAGTCTTAATCCTGTGTCAGAACAGAACAATTAAATATGGTTTGAAAAATATTGCTGTTAATTTCTGACAGACAGCTTACTTACACAAAGGGGCATTGCTTAAGCTATTGAATTTTTTTTCCTCAAGGACTCACCCAAACAGCCAGTTCACCGACCTCCCAAAATACGTGTTTACACTACTGAATGTTCTAGAGCATGCCTGTGCTGCAAAGATATCTTCGGAGGGAAACAGGAAAATGGGTGAATTGATATGATATAGGCTGGAGGACTGAGGTACACTTTTCAGGGTTACAAGGCCTGGTGTGAGCCTCAGCTGTGAACGTGCGAAGTGTCTGGTCTCAGCTCTGGGTTGGCCAGACTTGCCACAGGTGAACTGAGACACCTCCCTCTCTATTTACGAGTCACCGTCTAGTGGGGCACGTACATGTGGTAGAACGTTCATGTTTTATGTTGTGTCGGTGGAGTCGCTGAAAAGGACCCTATGGACGCAGGAAGGTTTTTATAGTTAACCAAAGGATAAAACCACAATTGAGTCAAAAAGATATTTTCTGCTCTGACTTCACAGCCTCGTGTGGTCTACATTTGCAAGCTTTTGTTTCTTAGAGAAGACGGGTTCTTTTTCCCTCTCTTCTTCGTTCTAATGTGAATCCCAGCTGGGGCTCTAAGTTACTCTCTTCTCATTTTCTCGTCTCTTCCTTTTGTCTTTGTTCCATGAGGTTTTCAAGACCAAAGTGTTTTTTTTACTTTCCCATCATAAAATACATATTTCTTGGTTGGATATAATGTCTTCAAGAGCCTTGCATGTAAACTATTAGCGCTAAGCCATAACTCCACTGCAGGCTTAAAGTAGCAGCGTCACCATGTTTAATTCACTGGGTGAACATAGTTAGATATTTTATTGATGGGAGAACTTTGGTGGATGTACAGCATATATTATGATTGAGTGGCAGAAACTTACTCATACATGAATGTATTTGTGAGACTTGATATGAAAGGGCATTCTAAGTAGCATATCTAAAAGTGCTATTCAACATTACAAATACTCATAAATATTCGTTTTCAGATATATTGACTGCCAAAAAACCTCATCAAGGAGCTGATTGGAGAAGGCCCAGGGGACATGTGCAGATTAAGATTGCACTTGTTTGGGCTCCATACTGTAGTCACTGGTGTAACTGGTACTTTGCCTAGCTGATGTCTAAATAGGGATGTTTGCATGACTATCTCCCCACCGGAATAGGACAATCCATCCATTTAATTCATTGCATGTGTTGTTCATAACAATGTGCATATGTCTTATAACATGTGTGGGTGTGTGTGTCACACAGACACAAACAAGCACACACAGGTTTGGTATCCCCAAATCGCTAAAATGAGAAAATGCATCCAGCACGCTCTGAAACTAAAGGAACTCTAAAGCAGTAGCCTAAGAGGCAGCTGCCGACTCCTGCCAAACGAGGATGTGAATCAGTCGGGCCGAGAAACCAGATCAACAGATCACCATGCCAGAGCCCAACTGGAAGGATTCCTGCGATAAGTAACCGTGAAACCAAAATGGCTGTTTTCCTTTAGGAAAGCCACTGGAGCTGCCCCAGCACTGCATCCTCCCAGAGCTACACAAAGGCCCACAAACCATGGCTGCTGGACAGGGAGCGATGCCCAGGGGGCTGCACTCTGAGGAAGCCATTCGAACCACTGTGGCTCCAGGCAGAACCAGTACGTGAAGGCCTCATTTGTTGACAGGTAGGGATTATACTGTGACTGTGTGTGTGCAAGTAGCAAGTGCAAGTCAGGTCAGTGATATTTAAAAGAGACTAGATCCCTATTATGCAATACAATGGCATACTTGCAGTTATCCAACATGCAGTTACAGGGAGTTCACTGTGTTATACCTGTGTCTACCAATCAAAAGCAATCTCACAGTTGCTGGCCAATTAATCAGACTAGGGCTTAATTAATTGGTTTCTTTTCAGTCTTTAACAAATATAGTTATTTGCAATTGATAAGGCAAATATATGAGGGTCTCCTTTGTTGGCCACATTTGCCTCATGTTTTGCTGTACTCATTGTTCAGCTTAAACAAACAATAGTAGAATAGATTTTAATTAGACAAATTAATAGTGTGACTTAATACTTAATTTGGATTAATCATACAAATTATGTAATATACTCTTAAATGAACTCCTACATAGACAGCAATTAGCATTAATTTGCATATACAGTAATTTCAATGATAGGTACTTTTTCTTGGTCTTTCTCTTGTTATGAAACATACAATTAAAACTTTAAAAAATAATTAACAGGGTTTCATTTTCTGCATCCAATTTGCATTATGACTGACAGAACCTCACGACTCATCTGAAATGTTACATCTGTGATGTTCCTTGGTTTCTTTGAGCAGTATATTTTGTGAATACAAAAACCTGAAAAATAAGTTGATGTTGTACAGTAAAAAAAACCTGCAGTACACAACTTTCCAGTTACATCTTCCTTATAATTTAAACTTCATGCCATAGTCTTCTTTGTTTACCACACATTCTTGTAAAGGTTCAAGTTCATTGTAAAACATAAATTAGCAATATGTGTTTTATCTACTGTACTAAAGCAAATATTAGGCTAGTATTGTGACATTTATATTATGTAACCACTCACCTGGATTACAAAATTCATTAATGAACACACAACAGGCTCCACCACCTCCAAAATCCCAGTGCAACCACTGCTTACAGGAACCTCAGTGACAGCAGAGTTGAGTTTGCTAACTTTGCGACACTGATCCAGGAAACTGCAACAGAAACACCACAAGAAGTGAGTATAATAATCAGTGGTGGCACAGCAGCCCCAGAGGCAAAGTACAGTGTGACATAATCAGGATATATCAACGTAGGCGCTGTGATTTCACAGTGAATTCTTATAAAGAGGCTGCTAAAAAGGTCTATCGATGAATAGATGATAGATTCTGTTGCTTCCTTATATATTCTTATTTGTCTCTTTCATTCATAATAAAGGCAGGGACCTGAAGTGTGTTTTGTCATAAGGCCAGTGTGTCATTCTACCCTGACTCAAACGTTTGGTCTGCATACATGACACTTCCCTTCCATCTCAAGACATGTCTTTGTAGTTTTTCTGCAAAATTTCATTGGGAATCAACACTACTGGGAACCGGGTGAAGACTCGTTACTTATTTTGTTTTCATTCCAGAAAAAAATACATTTTGAGCCTGTATGAACTTTGTTGCATTCTTAGAACATGTGTCCCCAACAGCGCTCACAACAAAATAAATTGTTCCTTCCCTTCAAATTCAAGCAACAGTGATGTCATATACAATGTTTTGTCTTACTATCAAAATAAAGTAAACTCATGAATTAAATATCTTAACTGGTTTGGAGAAAAATACCTAGCATACACAGAAAATTAGTGTAACTACACTGAAATAATGAAGTGCCACTATGGAAGCAATACAACATTCTCAGTCTTTTGTCTTATGATTTGTTAACACTTGTTCGTAAACACGTTAAGAACAAAATGATTTTGCTCTAATGGAAAAATACAATACAATTAGAGGTTCTTGGCTGGCTACATGTGCTGTAGGACAGTGGAGGTCACAAGAAGAACATGAAACCAATTTCCTGACAGTGGTGTTCACTTCCCTTAGTCTTCCCACCAGAGCAGGAGCAACCATGCTCCAGCATACACCACATGCTTGGAACCCAAGGTCCATTTCAGACATTCCGAAATACTTCACACTAAGTTCTAGAACGTCGTCCAATAGTGCCCAGGTCGGTGCCGTGCCTCTTGCTGAACCACGTGAGAGTAAGTGGGCTCGTCGGCTAAAAAACATTCTGAGCGGGGTCCTCTGTTCTTTTTTCTGAGGAGAGAGGGAACATCTTGTTTTCTTTTTCCATGGTTTCCTAGAAGCAACAGTGTGCGGCGCTTGGCAACAAAGGGATACATTTCTTTCCTTTTTTCCTCCTTATGGCCAGAAACAAATACCTGCAGTTTAAAAACAACCAGAGAAGTAAATCACTAAGGTGTCAAACACAGCACCGTCTGTGGATGATTTAATATAAAATGGTAAAACGCACCATTCATCAACTGCTATGAAATGGGCTTCTGCACTTGTGCATATCTGCGCTGACAGAGCCAGCAGAAAAGAGGGGAAAAAAGATCAATTGTACATTATGGGAGAGAAGTGATATTCAAGAGGACAAACAGTGGTTTATCCTGTGGATTCTTTGTAATGTCTAGCTCTTCAGGGTTATTCAGTCATATTGCAGGTGAAGAAACAGTTTATTTGGAGGTGTATATGAATTTTATTCTAGATTTTTTAAATATAAAATTAGCAAACTGACAAAGATGCATCAATTGCATGCAAAATACAAAATAGGGGAGCAAATATTAGGCACGCATAAAAAAATTTCCCCTCTGGGCTCTTTGGGTAATTTTAATGAGTTGGTATGATTAAAATGTAACAATACCAGGAATAACTGGAAACATTTAAAAAAAGAATGTTGTTTAGGGAAAGTGGGGGGCAAGTGGGGATATACATTGACTTTGTCAAAAGACCTTTCTACACGCAGAGACAGAGGAACGTCTTGTGGCCCAGATTGAGTGTGCTGTTTCAGTAATACGGATACACGTTCGCAGTGTTCTCGCCCCCTCACACACAGCGCTTATGTAATGTAACCTGGAGGGGCGCCAGCGAGCACGGAGCCCCAGAGCGAGACACCCGGACAGGCCCGGGGCCTGCCGACACCGTGCTGGCTTCTCTAGGCCTTGCTGAAATGTTTATTTATAACTCCCCCTGTCTGCAAGCCGCGCTGCCAATCTAAACATGGGACGGCTTTTCCAACTGCTAGGGAGCGTGATTTCAGAAATAAAAAGACCCTTTTTTCACCCCCCAATATCCCACCTCTCTCTTGCTTTTTCTTCCAAGGGGGGCCCAGAGTTATTCAATCCAGACCAGGCTGTAAAATTAGTTTCAGAGCAGTGGGCAGTCTGTCTCCCATGGTGCATGGCACACACAGCTGGCTGGCCATTTTTTGTCGATCCTAGGATATTTGACCCCTCGAAAGCCCCCACAATCCCCCCTGCCTGTTCGCTAACCCCCCGAGGGAGAGGTTGGGAGAAGGTACTGTTTGCTTCTTGGGGGTCGCTGGGGAAATAAGAGAGGTTCTGTCCATTTGGCTGTACAGACCTCTTAGCATCCACAAAGAGGCTAGACCTTCCAGTGACCTCATGGTGGAAAAGACGGCAAAACCAGGTCTGCCAAATTAGCCAGCGGGAGGTCATTTTTTGCAATCAGAAACGTGACAGTTGTTCCCCCTGTGCAGGGTTTTCAAAACAGGTTTAAATGAGTCAGGCAATGCAGACTTGCAGAGGGAGGAAGACAGACTGAGGACGACCGATACATCTTCGGGCCCCTGCCTGGTAGATTAGCTTATACACATTGTGTACTGTCCATGTGGTCGCATGAAAACTTCTGTGTAGGCACTGACTAGTGCATGTGTGCTGTCCATGTTATAGCATAAGGTCACCCGTGTGCACACTGCTTTGTGCACTAGCTTGTTCATGCATATAACCAAGGCATTCAGTGCCATATCTGACACCTTTTGTTTGACTGAGGTAATCATTTATCCCAGGGCCCTCACAGGTGATTGGTTTGTGGCAGAGCATGTCCCTAGCTGTCTGCCCCCAAAGGGGGCACAGAACCACTGCCCTCTTGCTATCTGAGTCTGAGACATGCCTCTGGGGACTGTAAAATTTAGATCAGCCACAACGAAATTGAAACGTATACCATATTATTTCCCCTCGATAAATGGCGAAGCCCGAGTCTGATAAATAATAGATACCGCGTCAAATATTTATACACATAAAAGGAGGGATGGAAAGAAACATGGGGATAGCGTCACACTTTTTTCATGCAATAATATAAATAATAAAACAATAGGAAAACAAAATCCCAGCGGTCCAATTAATTTCCCCTCCAAAGGAAGGCGTGATGAGCTTCATGTATGACGTCCATATGAAAGCATGGAGGCAAGAGTGGCTTTGATTTTTGCGTGGGCAGGGTGTAACCGTCACGCGACTTGTCACGCTCTTGCTACGTGTACAGCTTATCAGGCATCACTATGCCACGCTGTGCTCTTTTCCGGGCTCCCTAGCCTTGCATTCATTTACCATCCTGCTGTGGCGTCAGCCAGACTCACCGTCAACTCAGGTGACAATGTCACAAAATTTCAATGCCAGAGTTACCAGCAGTATGAACTGTGGTGTCAGCTACAGTGCATAACCACCTCATTATTAATGTGAAGAGGTTGAACTGTATTAATTTGCTAAGGTTAATGGCTGGTTGATATTTGCCCAAGAAGCTTGCCAAGGACAAGAACATTTTACCCACCCTTTGCTTATGTTATGGACCCTATGGATTAGTTTTAAGGCAATAATGGTAATAATTATGAGAATGGTAAATAACACTTCTAGGAAGACAGGCACAGATTCTCTCATCTTTCATTGTGATGTGCAGCTATGTGGAACAGTAGTTAGGGAATTGTATTTGTAATCATTTGGATGTAGGTTTGAATTGCTTTGAGCAAGGTATGTCATGCCTTGTATATGCCAAGCAAAAGGAAAAGTTGAAGCTGCTATCAGTGACTGTTACGTTTACAGTTATGGCACAGCAGTAGAAATGAAAATAGCCGACAGGATAATTGACTGGGGCAGCACTGGTGTCACTGCCCTGTGTTTTGAGAGAGAGCTGCTCAGGTCAGATCTGCAGGAAGTTCCTCCAGTTAAGGAAGTACTGCTTGGTAATAAGGGGATCGCCTCAGGGTCTTCGATCCTAAGGAGGAAAGGTGATTTGCTTAAGATCAGCAAATCACTCAGGACTCTGCTGGGCTGCGCATTCCTAACTCCACTGAACTCTTTATCCGTCTCCTTGGAGTTATTTATTTATTTTCTTTTTTGCCTCTGGACGGAGCCCCACTGTGCACGCGTGTTAGCGAGATCTCTTTAGGCCGAGTGTGCACGTGCGGAGCAGCGCGTGTTTTTGGACACTGGCTTCACCCGGCTGGTCAAGGTTTAGTCCGGGCTGAAACATCAACATGCCGTTTCTTCCTCTGAAACACGGCACTGAGCTGCCGCTGCACAGCAGGGGTCTTTATTTTTTCATTGGAAACTTGGGGCTCGTAATGTTCCGAAACCCTTTTTGCCTGGAATTCTTTATAGAAAATCCCCTAGTGCTCAGCCAGAGCTCGGTGCGTCTTATTATGGGCTGCTGGAGTCCTGCAAGCTTACAGGTAACTTTGATCCAGATGTGCCAGAACAATTGGTGGTTTGGCTTCATATCCACATGTAATAAGACTTGAGGTAAAATAACAACAATGACAACACGCATACTCTCACACACAAATGTGCGCATACACGCACACATACACACATATGCACACATGCATCCCTAAAGAGAGTACATTTCCATCCCATCCCATTTTTTTTTTCTGATTCTTTGACACCCTTTTTTGTGCCAGTTTTTTCTGCTTTCTCAAGGCCAACCTCAGCCTAGGCCTTGCTGTCCAATCTGTGTGTCTCTGTCTCTCACACCACCTGACCACAGCTCCAGCAGGCAGAGGAGGTGGTCCCAGTGTTCCTACCAGCAGTCTAACTTGGTTAGGTGAGGCAGCGGAGCATGAAGGCCTGGCTGAACCTGTCTGGGGGGGGGGGTTGCTTGATGATGCTTCACCCAGACTCCCAGACAGGAGAGGAATGGGGAGGGAGGGAGGGAGAGAGGGATAAAGAAGGGAGGAAGCACCTTGGTGGAACTGATAGTCCTCACCCCAGCTGCCTCTGCGTGGCGCGGGCTCAGCGGGCGGCCATCTCCCTCCAGATGCGCACATCTGCTTTTCAAATCAGACTTTCAGGGAGCCTGGCTTTGCATTCCTCTGCACTGGAAAAGGCAGCAAGCAGAGGGATTCTTTGGCTATTAAAGCTAAACACAAACATAAAATGGTGATTTTTTTTTTTTGGGAGCGGCAATGTGGGTGTCATTGACTTCGAATAACATTAGTGCCGTGACACGAAAGCTGAGACTCGTAAATGGACCTTCGCCACATGGAGGAATTGTGAATTGTTAATGTGGGTTTAATTGTTAATTAGACTGCTAATTAATTCGCGGAAGTGCCCTGCAGGTCGAGAGTTGCGGTTAGTTACAGTGCCAGTAAAACAGTGTGAAGTGAGGTGTATAAAATCAAGACAAAAGTTAAAGAAATCTAACTGTGCAATTAAGAGGAAACCACAGAGACACAATAATAGAGTGCAACTATGATAATGTGGCTGTGTTTCCAGGAGTCACTGTGAGCCACTGTGTTAAGAGAGGGAATATTGTGATACTGTTTATTCCCTGTACATTGATCTGCTATGCCATGCAAAATAAAACATATTTTTTCAACTACTTTAATTGATTGTAATTGAAAATATTTAATTTACAAAGTTTAAGGTGACTGACCATTCATGGGTTACTTAAAAACTCAGTGGGATTTTGAAGCTATAATGAAACTTCACTCCGACAGATAAGAATATTCAATAATGTCAGTATGCATATGACAACCTGCCCAATGGTTCCAACTAGGACGCCACCTTGAGGGCCCTTGAGGAATTGCTGAATATTCCAAAACAATTGCAATTAAAAAACAACCATAATCATAAACAATTATGTGGGAAAAGAACTTTTTTGTGTGGTGCCAATGCAAAGAACTGTTTTCAGACCCGGCTCTGATCATATATTTTTTACACCATTTTCATGGAAGTGACTGAACATCTTTTTATTTGATCATTGATCAGTGTATCTTTTCAATGTTTATACAGTGTTCAGAAAGCAAAAACAAATATAACAAGGAGTGACAAGACAAGACTGTCTGTGAAATAAAAACGAAAGTAATTATGTGAACATTCACATACATACATGTATGTAAGTTAAATAGTGACATATCTAAACAACTAGCAGATAAATAGATAAAATTCATCATATTCAAAGATAATTCCTTCCTGCTCTCCCCAGACCAACCCTAAACAGTAAATAATACTCTTCATGTACCTTCATGTCTCCTCCCTTCTCTGCCTCCCCTCCTCCCCTCTCTTTCCCGGCATTAATTCTCTGTCTTCTTAATACTTTGACAAGGAGATCATGATTTTGGCATGTTATTAAGTACCACACTGAAGATTAAAAGGTTAAATAATAACCACAAAACAACATCCAAAGAAGTTTATATTCAGCTATATCAACAATACAGTAAGCTGCACTTCACTACAGTGTTACTGCACATTTATAAATGTCTTAATTTGAACCAATTCCAAACAATACATATCAGATTTGTCATGTAAAAATATACATTGGCATTCACCAGAACCATTACATAAACCCTTCAAATGTTTAATTTTACAAACTTCAAAATAGCACCCTAAAATGCAGTCATAAGCATGTCTCACATGTCAGTTTTGTGGCCTCGCTTTGGGGTTTCAGAACTGTATTAATGATGTGGACCATGGGAAAACCATTACAACACCCCAACTGCAGCCAACATAACCTCATCCACAAAAAAATCTGCTGCCCAGTTCCACACAGCTCAGATGGAAACTCAGTGGGTTATTTAATAGACACTCATATACAGGTTGTTTGTGTCATGATTGTGAGGGTAAAATTAATTTAATGGGGAAAAAAGACAATGAACATCCTCTAATTGTGGGTACTGTTATGTAGGATGTCTTAATATCGTAATTCTCAGAGATTTCTGTTGCCTTTTCTTTAACAATGTGCATTGTAAGACCTACCACAAGGGTGATAGACTACCGTAAATTGTTGTGGCAGTGTTTGCCAAGCAATATCAGGGACAGGTCACCTTCCATCAGACAATAATTTGTTGTCTGGGGAGGCACAGAAACATTTCATGCAATGGGGACACCTGGGAACAGGAGTGACGGGGGATGGAGCGTGTGTCAGTGGGGGGGCTGTCTGTCTTTGGCTTCAAAAACAACGACTTTGACAATCCACATATCCGTGAAAAAGGTATCAGGTGTTTTCACCCCGTTCTCTTCTCCGGGGCGATGACAGCATCTTTGCAATCAATTTCATTTATTTATATATTTATTTATTTATGTGTGCGCCTGTTTTTCTCCCTTGTTTCTTTGTTTTAATTTTTTTTCCTCCCCAGTGAAGAGAAATTGAGGAACCAATCTAAAATCCATCAGGACTTCCCGCCAGCCACCCCTCTCTTCCATAACCCCCCAGCCCAACCCCCCATCCCCCCCCTCCCCCTTTCCTCATTTTCGTGTTGTGACCGTCTGGAAATTGGATGAGAGCTGCGTTTAGCGGGCAGCTGGTCCGGCCCATATGAATTGCGCTTCCCTGTGCCAGGAAAGGTCAAGCCCGACGTCTTGACGAAGTGCATTGCCCTATTGAGAAACGCTTTAGTCCATTTACAGGCAGCCAATGGCAGGCAGTCGGGAGGGGGTGGGGGTGGGGGGCAGAGGACTCCGCTCCTCGAAAACGGTGCGGTGGACATAAATCCATTGTTTCTCATCGCTAAGGCAGGCGAGAGCTGAGCTGAATGATTACAGCCACAAGGATTGGGGGTGCTTGAATATGACTGGCTTTAGAGTGCAATGTCTCTGTGCCTTGATGAAAGTCACCCTGTTTGTCCTGTATCTCAGCTTTTCTGCAGTAATGAAACATTTTAATGGCAAATGGTCCTCAGAACCATCCCTGCACCCCTAGTGGGGTCAAATGTCAGCATCTCAAACCGTTTCCCTGTGTGCATATGTTGTTACACAAAGCCCCTCTGAAAGTTCATCTTGTTTTACTTTAACCTGAAAAAAAAGGAACTGGAGGCTTTTGATCTCAGAAGGAAAATCAATGCTCTCATTTACAGAAGAAACATTATGAGTCAACATAAAACAATACTTGTTAAAGTCTTCTCCCACAAAAAAATCCTTGAATGAAACCTAATGATGAGACAATACAGGACATGTTGGAATACCTGCATAGACAGGCCTGTGCATACACACACACACACACACACACACTCAGGCATACAGTGATTCGGTGTAATACAACCGTATGTCTACAGACACGCATACAGTGCAGAGTGCACAAGCGTTCAGAAACTGGGAAGTACGCATACAGCGCTGGTGCTGTGCCTTTAATTCTGCAGCGGTATCTACAGGAGTTAAGGCAAGCAATTAAAACAAAGGCATATTTAACATTAGGTTAATGATTGCCTGACCTGGCAGTCAGCGCTGTGACAATATCTTAATTATTGAGGAACCAAAAGTCATTACGCCTTCCGAATGGCCTGAAGAGCATCTCTATTGATCGCTATCCAGTCCCATTTCTAGCCTTGGCCGGCTGATGAAGACTCATATAAAATAGAAAAAGGGTTTTTTTTCTCCTGCGAGGTGTTTGATGTGTTGAACTGTAAGATGACACCAGGGACAAGGCTTGTGGATTTTATTGCTTTTTAAAAAATTCATAACCAAGCCTGACATTTTTGCTGAGGAGCGATTTTTCCCCTCCCTCCACATTTCTTTATGATTCTTTTATTTTAGTTTTAAGTGCCAGGCATGTTAAGAATCAAATCGGCAAGGAGGATTGATCACCCATCCCTTTCGTAGGATAAAGTGAAAGGATCTTTCTCGCTGTGAGGGTGCAGGTATTCACACACATACACACACACGCACACACACACCCACACCTGCAGTAAATCCTTTCATAAAGAAGGTCTGAAATTTTATTGAAAGGTGTTATTTTTAAGAAAACAACAAAGAAATGAACCAACTATAATACATTAGGGCATCATAAACAATTGAATAGAGGATGCAGTCACTGCAGGCCATCTGACTCCTATGCTGAACAGCAGGGTCAAGGAGACAGTGCAAAGTCAGTGAGAGTTTGGGGCAGGGAGGGAGCAGTGCCTTGGTATTCTGTCTTAAAATGGGAGGCCTCAGTCTGCTCAGAGGCCCAGGCTTGGGCCTCTCCTCTTTCCGCTCCTGGCTGCAGATCTCCCATGCCAGCCCGTCAGATGCCCGGCACCTCAGCAGTTGCAGGTGAGGACCACAGAGGATGGGAACAGGGAAGGGGGGGTTTGGGGGATGTGAAAGACAGGTTTTTCTACCCCTTCACCAATCCTCCACTTTTGCTCGGTGTTGGGTGTTGGGTACCATGAGTGGGAGGCCGGGTCTTGGATCAGACAGGATCAAGCATGAGAGATCCCTGACAGAAGTGAGAGTACGGAGTTGGGAGGCAGATATTATTTTTGCTATATGAATATAAACAATGTTAAGAAAATGAGAGAGGCTGAGGTTATGTGAATTACAAGTGTAACGTGTACTATGACCATATAATAGATGATAAATATGCAACACATTAATGTAAATCTTACATATATGATGGAAAATGCACCCATGCAGTAATAGTCTCTTCTCAAGTTTTCCATTTCACATGCTGTTCTATAGCTGTTCATATTTATATATACATATTATATTATTTATATTTTCTTCAAAAAATTGTATCAACGATTGGCATTATATTCCTTTAATGGGTAAAAGTAAACACATTATCTTAATTATATTTAGAAGAATGATAATTCACAGTTACAAAACTGTCATTTGTCAGCTGGAAGGTATTTCCCATGCACAAGACACACAAATCGTCTCATGCCATAAATGAAACACCACTAACTTATTGAATCCCTGTTAGGTTCTACAGATGAAGCTTAGCATTATAGATAAATCTGGCACTTTTACATAGGTCTTCAGAAATTTTGAGCTTGGGAATATGTGCACTGCCCTTGCCAAATAAACAAAATAAATAAAATAAAATAAATGGAAGAGAACAGTTTTGCATTCATGGTGACAGTTGAGCTGTTGTGCGCTGTAGTGGCCAAATCACTGATGTCATTCCTCACCAAATCCTCACCATTCCTCACAAATAAATTATGTTTAACCCCCTCACTCTGTTGCATGGAAGAGACCAAGTGGAATGTACTGCAATGTTTACCACACCTTCTGAGTAGAAAAATACACCCTCAGAGAGTGTCAGCCCACAGCACTCACAGTGGCGATGAAATCAGTGCTTATAGTGAATATTAAAACACCACTGCCCAATATGCCATTACTGGAGTACCCTCTCAGATGCACGGTAATCCGTTACATAAATTAGCACTGCGTTCTTAAATCATTCATGCGCTGGTGCATCTTTTGATGCGTCTTCTGCCCTTGGGGCATAATTCGGGGGACAAGAGACCCACAGCCAAGGACAGGGGCTTAGGGGGATCCAGAGAGAGAATTGAGGAGGGGTCAAACTTATGCTGAGAATGGACGAAGGGTTTGATGTTGAGGATCTGATCAATTTCCCTAGCAGTGGAAGATGAAAGGTGGTCACATGGACCAAAAGAGACATTAAAATTGTTCATTAAAATAATACAGCAGTGTACGGCTTAGACTGTCCGTCCACTGAGACAGGTGCTGGAAGACCATTGGTATTCTGTCACGCTCGTCTTTTTTTTACCCAGTGCGCATTTGCTTCGTAGCCCTCTTATTTGTGTTATATTAATGTGCTAATGAGAATATCCTTGAGCAACGAGGGGAAAAAAATGGTGGCGAGGGATCTGCCGGCTTCTTCATATATCTTTAATTGACACATCTGCATCCCTGATGAAATATTTACTGTCTGTGACTTTGGTGCCGAGACATGCTACAATGACTTTGTTGCTTCTTAGCCATTGGTGATGCCAATATTTGATTTTGTTCTCTGTGTTGTTTGGCCTTGCTAATGTGCCCTTACACTTCACAGTTCACATTTCCATGTTTTTGAAATACCTTCCCTGGGTTGCTATTAAGCTTTAATGAGTGACTGATGAACACATGATTCCATACATGTGTGATGAGGGTGACAGGGAATAGATGCTTTTTCACAATAGATGCTTTTTTCCACTGTTCATGTTCTGTATGAGATAACAATGCATAGATGTATTCAGTGTCAGAGGCTTCCCAATCCACCCATGCGTTTTCTAAATTTCTGCAATATTGCTCTTTTTCTGGCATCTTTTGTCATTAGCGTTGAGCCTCGCTGATAAAGGTATGCATTCATTTGGATGTTAAACTGGCATTGTGGATACCAAAAAGAACTTGCTTCAAACTCTTAGCAAGACCATGCTCACAATTTATTATACTGTTATTATCACTTTTTTATCTGCCACTTCTATGCTGTAACCCCTTTGTACAGCTGAGTCCTCACTTGGGCCATTCAGTATTAAGTGCCTCGCCAGAGTGCAGCACGCACTGAGAATTCGGGTCCCATGGTGCATGTTCTGTGGCTCCCTAAACTGCTGCCACAGCCCGGACATGACCGTGCCGCAATCCAGGGAGGGCGCAGCGGGACCTCGCTCTGCGGTCAACGGCGGCGGGGGGCGTGGAAGCTCAGCCGAGGAATGCCAGGAATGAGCATCCAGGTCCAGTGTGCTTCTCCCCCCTCTCCCCCTCTTCTGTGGGGGCACTCCCCACTGTCGTAGCCCCCCCGAATTGGAGGATATCGCATTCGGAGGAAAACCTCTCTCTCTTTGCGTGTATTTACACAGGTCCCGATTTATGGACGTCTCCTCCTCCTGCTGGTGCCCAGGCAACTCACTTCCTGCGTCAAAGAGCCTGTTCCATTGTACATTCTCAGTGTTTGTATGGGGGAAACGAGCCTAACCACCATGTGAGGGAACTTCACCAGGAATCAGATCAGCTCTGGGAACGTAAGCAAGAAGAATACATTAATAAGGGGTAGGAGAGAGGGGTGAAAAAAGAGAGGGAGAGAGATTGAGACTATGTGTGTGTGTGTGTGTGTGTGTGTGTGTGTGTGTGTGTGTGTGTGTGTGTGTGTGTGTGTGTGTTATCTCAGTTTGAGCCCTGAGTCAGTGTTAAGATCTGCAGTGTGATTCACAACATATTGTAATGCCTGCGGTAAGCAGAAAGGGAAGAGTCCATAGCCTGGAGACGGATGTGTTAATTCAGCACACAGCAGCGCCCCCCTTTGGCCCAGAACTTCCTGAGGAATGCTAGCCCCCAACACTGCACACATCCATTTACACCTGGGCCCTTGTGCACATGAACCCTTGCTGTGTTGCACTTCAGTAATGGGGTCCAGAGCTGCATATCCATTCCAGACCTAAGTGCTCCTTGTAGGGAGTCACTGCAATGCATCATTGAGCTGCATAACTCTAGTCTGCACAAGACCATTACATTACATAGTTTAATGGCTTTGCAGAGGCCCCATCTAGGGAGACTTACCTTATAGTTTTCATTCAGAATTTTAAATGATACTTCTGGGTTTTTACTTAATCATTATGGCTACCTTGCTCAAGGGCAGAACACATTCCTGCTTGGGATTTGAACCCATAACTGTCTCTAGATCATAGACGCCTAATCACATGCACCACTCACTCTTACCACAGCAGATTAATCAAGCTGGTAGCATTCTCAGGGCAGTAAAGAAAAGAACAGATGCAGTGATTAAGTAGTCCACTTAAATGTGGCTTAACTGCATGGGTCTCCACGTGCTGTCAGTAACGGCAGCTAAAGCTCAGTATTTTTCACACTTACTGTATATTTTTGCTTCACAGAAGTGTCAGGATGTACTTGTTTTTACGTAAAATTTGAAAAGAAGTGAACCACTGTTGATAGAGCCCATTGGAAGGTCACTACTGGACATATGTGCAAAGGCTTGAGCCAAGGCAGAAATGTGTAAGTAAAGACTACATCTGAAGACTACATATATAGTTTTGTGATTATAGCGAATCATCCTTTGCTAGGAGGGAATGACAACTAAAAGGTCTGATAATTGTTGTGACAATGATCACTGATTGTTTTCATGAGTATATTTTCATGAGTGTGTGTGTGTGTTATATATGTGTGTCTGTGTTCTTGAGTGTGTGTGCGTTGGCGTGTGTGCATGTGCATGTGTGTGCGTGTGTGTGTGCATGTGTGCGTGTGTGTGTGTGTGTGTGTGTGTGTGTGTGTGTGTGTGTGTGCGTGCATGTGGGAGTGTGTGATCTCAGCCTGGCGGAACACGGCGGCCCTCTTAGCCATGTCAGGGGCAGCCTCGTCAGGGGTGGCAGTTGGGGAAAATGATGATGATGAAATTAAAATTCCAGGCCCGGCAGAAGGGGCCGCAGCGATTCCACTGGCGGCTGTGAGCATCGATCTGTTCCAGCATTTGACTTTCAACCATGACAAAACTGTGGGCAAATTAATTGTTCTCCAGGATATTAGGCATCAGAGTCCATTAATCCTCTCTGGAGTTGTATGCCGCATGAATACTAATCGTCTTTCCAGGCTGTAGCCTCGTCCCCCTCTCCTCATTCTCTCTCTCTGTCTCTCTCTCTTTTTCTCTCTCTCTTGCTTCCTCTTTCCCTCTCTCCCTCACCCACGTCTCTAATTCTCTTGCTCTCTCTACCACTATCTCTGTCTTGTCTTTTTACCTCTTTCTTTCCCTCCCTCTCTCTCCTCCTTCCTTAGCCATCTCAAAAAAATGGCTGTTTTGCATATCTCTCTCCCCCATTTACATTCAGACAACCCAGAGAGAATCCTTCCCTTTGTTTTAAAGTAATAAAACTCGACAGCGCTTTCTTTGTTGAGAGATTCTCACCTAGGCGTGAGAGGCGATGTTGCACTTGAAGAAAAGGTGGTGCTTTGAAAGGGACGTGCAGGCTTCGCGCAGACACTAGCCTGCCGGGTGATGGATTCAGACTGTCATTTTCAGTCTTTTAGAATGCAAAAAAAGCAGGCTCCTGTTTGAGGTTCAAATCAGCTCAGCTCCTGCAATGACTGCGCAGGTCACATCATAACAGTCTTGTTAGTTGCACCAATGGCTGAAATGGGTTGATAACTCTGCTGATATCATCTAAATCTGTTTTATTTTTGCCATATTTAAGAAGATCAACAAACTGTAAGAATGATTTTGAAAGTAGTCCTTGAGTATGGAATGCGTCATTTTGCCACATCAGAATAAAACAAAATGTAAGTGTGTTTTTCATATGTATTCTGACATGTTGTGGAATTCTGTGCCGTGTATATTGGTGCAGGCATGTAAATTGATCAGATTTCTCAACATATCAGTTTGTTATAGACACAGAGCCCCTACCTGTGGGGATATTGATTGCCAAAGTCAATTACCATGAAGAGCAGTCAGCGGGCTGTTAAAAAACAGAACGGGAAACAAATGATTCACTGCCACCAATTATTTAATATATCAACACGTCATTTCGCTGTGGCATTTAATTTGACTGCGGCTCTGCAAGCCATGGTAACAATTACCTAGCTCCTCTTTACGGCCTAATTGATGGTCTGACTCTGTCTGTAAACAGGCGAGGCATCAAAAATTCATACTCTGTAACTGGGGCTAGTCGCTCCCTGTCTCGCCATCGATTCCTGTTTGTCACCCGTGCCTTTTATTTTCCTGTTTTGATGCATCTGATTTTATGATTTTTGGGCTGTGCCGAGGGTATTGATGTTCGAGATGCTGATAGATCACTGCCCTGTAATGGCGTGACTCCTCTGACCATGGGACAGCTGGGTCACAGTTCCAGACATTATAAATCCATCCCTGCACTTATTGACAAAGCATCTCGGATATCGGCGTGAGCTCGTAATAAATATGTATGTTAGCAGGTTCCAATAGGCATGGAATATTTATGACAATCAGGACATTATTGGAAAACCTTTCTGCAGTAGGTTAGAGTAGATTCATTTATTATTGACACAATAAATGTATTAAGCACAGACATATCCATTGTGAATGTACCACGTAAAGATGTATCTGTGCATGCAATCAGACTCTGATCTGGGTCAACGAGCATCCAAATTGAGCTCCAAATGCATACATCTAGGATTTTTAGGACACCACTCACATGTAGGGCGTGTGTGGTGGAGGATGTGTACAAAATACAATTGTTGATAGAGTAGGTACAAGATGTTGCTCTGCATTACTGTGTAACACAAGATTCAGAAGCCACTGTCTTGCAAGTGCTGTGCTATAAAAGGTCAGTATGAGGAGTATGAGGAGTGAAAAACAGTAGCTTTAGATAACTATAATCCTAATGAACATGTTTGTAAGTAAGTTTAGTGTGTTTTATGACGTGTGCATAGATCATAAATGGCTCAATGTGAGTGGTTTGTTGTTTCTGCCTTCCTGTGTGTCTGTGTGTGTCTGTGTGTGTCTGTGTGTGTTAGTATGCTTGTGCTCATGTATGCATGTGTGTGTGCGTGCATGCATATGTGTGGGGATTTGTGTGATGTGTGTGTGTTTGTGTGTGTGTGTGTGTGTGTGTGTGTATGCTTGTGTATGTGTGTGTGCATATGTTTGTGCATGCATGTGAATGTGTGTGCACATGTGAATGTGCGCATGTGAGTGTGTGTGTGTGTGTGTGTGTGTGTACATGTGTGTGTATGCTTGTGTATGTGTGTGTGCGTATGTTTGTGCATGCATGTGAATGTGTGTGCATGTGTGAATGTGCACGTGTGTGCGCGTGTGTGTGTGTGTGTGTGTGTGTGTGTGAAGAATAGGGTGATGTGTGGCACTGCAGTTGGGGACAGAGGGGCACCCTCGCTATGAGAAATGCAGGCTGTGGCAGCGCTGCATAATGAGAGTGCTGTGTAATAAATAGAGAAGGGAATATCTGACACCTTTATTCATACAGCTCTTTTAGATGAATTAGAATAACAGCACAGGGAAGACGTGTGAGGAAGTCTACTATCGGGAATATGAACTCATTTAATGTTATGTACGGTATATGGATATATATTTATATAGTTATATATCCATATTTCTTTAGGGATTTCTCAGCCGTGGAGCCTGTTGACATCATGCACCTGGGGTATATATCATTTGGTTCTCAGTATCATATAAAAAAACCTACCCTGTAAGAACCAGCGCACTCTATGCCACAGCATCACAGTTGGAGATGTTGGCCAGCTGCAATCACTTTTACGATTCTAATTCCTCTTGCGGTCTGCATGGAGCATTCCAGAAAGCCCGCCTCGTCTGGGGTGCCATGTGATGATGCCCCAACTTGCTCGCTGTTTCGAATACTGCTGAACTAGGCTTATAAAGGGTGAAGTGGACTGTAGGGGTTATACTGTATGTACTCATATTATTGTAAACAAAACATCCTGAGAACACACCTGTTTCACAATTCACAATTCACAAAGGCAATGCAGCGTTATCTGTCGTTTTCTGACTGTATTTATGTCTGCATTCCTCCTCTTCATTAGATATGGAGAATGAGAGAGAGAGGGTGCATGTGAGAAAAAGAGAGAGAGTGATACAAAAGAGATTCCCCGGTGGATACTTCACAGTTCAGCCTCCAACCTGATCTCCACGTCCCCCCTCCTCTTCCCCAGTGCTAATTAATTGGGTTAAAGAATCAGGGCTCTTCATCTTAAATCTGCTCTCTAATTGAGCGCTTCTCTCTGCCAGTGCCAACACAGCGCGTGCCTTCCACATGAGTTGGAGCTAAACGCACTGTCACTTTGTTACAGATCATGTAACCCATACACGGCTATCTCTCCTATATAGCTGTGGACATATAGCTATCTCACCAAGCACTATCCCACCTATCAGAGAGATTGCAAGGAAGTTGGAAGTGCCAGTTTAGAAAACAGAGAAATGAGAAATAGGATATATATGTTGTAACAAACAGTACACATTTAAAGTCCTTCTTGCAAAACAGTTGCAAAAACAATCAGTTGCCTGAGGGTTTTTTTTTCCCATTTTCAAACGACTACTATCGCATCAAGGTTTTTCTGCTGAAGTGTTTCAGCAAGCAAGTTGGACAGGCAGCAAACAATCCCATGATGTAAAAGCTTATTGTATAATCAAGAATGACGTCAATTGTTCTTGCATCTTCAAAAGCCTACAAGTTGCCAACTCTGTCTCTCCATACAACAAAACAAGAAATTAACCAAAGATCAATGCTTCTTGTTTTGTTCAGGAGGGTGAAAAAGAAGAAGCATATCACAATAATTGTCCATCACTTAAGCCATTATCGTTTCTCAAAGATGAAGGTGAAGGGCACCAGGGAATTGTGGGCAGTATCACCTCTTGAATTCAGGAGCAGTTTCTTTCTCTTTTTTTCTTTTTTTTTGTTCAATAAACACTTCACGCTGGGAGCGTACACCCTACAAGCAATTAACAGGTTCCCAGAGTGCTCTGTACCACGGCCCCTGTGCTCAAGCATGCGGAGCTGCGACTCCTGCCTCTCCTGTGTTGAGAATACACAATAACAAGGCACTGAATGTCACTGTCACTGCTGAAATGGGGAGCCATTCATTGAGGTGTCCTCTAATGCTACAACCACAAATCCAGCCACAGTTAGGAGGACCATTGTGCTTTTGGCCAATTCCTATGCTCACTTGCTATGTATTATAAAATATTTACATGTTGACCGTTACCATTTAATCACACCAGAGATATTGCAAGGAGTAGTAAAATGGCTCTGAAATGCATGTCGATGTCAATCAAAGAGCTGGATTGTATTCCTTAGCCATGCGGGGCTGCTGACTCAAAGTTAACATTTTAAAAGGCGTTGAGTATGTGTTTACTGCAGTCAGACTACGGACAAGAAGGGCAGGTGGTTGTGGCTGAGGGTAGAGTCAGTGGTGGGCCACTTCATATCACTGTAAAGGGAATTAAAGCTGAAAATGGAAAGGGCCCTAATTACCCGTCCATCAATGCGTGCCATAATGTGCTCTGGAATGCACCAGCTGCCTCAATATGCCTGATGTGGTGTATAAACCTGTACCCTTATCACTTGTGCATGAGCTTAGTAGCCTTAGCATATCTGAGACATCTTCACAACAAATGGGGTCAGCATACAAAAATAGTGCAATACTCATACGTACAAACCAGATAATCTCTATGCCTGTAATTAACACTAGAAGAAAACAAAATTTGATTAAATCAAATTAGACTCGACAATTTGCACCACATTGCCTCACATAAACTGAAAAAGTATGATTCAAAAGGACTGCTACCACGTATTTCCTAAATTACTTTGATTAACTAGGCCCTGTGTTTGATCAGCTTACCATCTGAAGAGAATTTGGTCCTGAACAAAAATAAACTGACCTTATTCTAAAAAGGAATGCATTGCTGATTGTTTTGAATGGAAATGACACAAACATTTTTTGCAGTTGAACTGATGATATCCCTTTGCAACACTGCTCCACTGACTTTGACTGGCAGTTTTCAATGGCTGTGTCCCAGATTGCAAACTGGCATACTGCCTTCTAATTTGCTACATAGTACTACATACCCTATTCTAGATATTTTATTATGCATCACTAAGTAAAAAAGTACACAATATGCATCAGTTATGAATGCACATCTCTGTTAGAATTCTAAATGAATGAATTCTAATCGTATCTACTATAAAGGCTATCCAGCTATGCACAGTATTTTGCTGTCATAATAAATACTACTACAGCCATGTTAAGTTACATGACAGTACATTAAATGATCTCTATTATCATAATAAACATGATAACAAATGTGATACTTGTTGAATACAAATGGTTGTTCACTCTCGACCTGCTTTTATGCTGACTATGAACGACTGTTCAAATTGTCTGCCATTTTTTCCATTTGCATCTCTGCCTTAAGCCCTGACCCTTTCGCAATGCTTCAGCTTGAGCAGCTGATGCATACTCCCTTTTTTATGATTGTACTATGACATCCTCGTACTTTCAGCTGTACTCCCATCCATACTACCACGTGTGAATGCATTAGATGTCCAAGCATACTTGATAAGCATACAACATAGTATACCAGACTGTGATTTGGGACACAGCCAATGTTTTGACAGTTAAAAATAGTATAATTAGCAAGATCACTCATTTTTAAACTCTACACCTAATGGAAAAAAGCTATAGTTAGCCTCAATACAATTGATATTAAGCTAGCTGATGGTGACATTTAAAAGTTTCATTACAATTGCAATAGTTATGTAACCTAGATAGTCATATATGAGTTGAATAATAAGTCCACATTTGTAATACAGTAAGCTAGATATGTTGTAGAATACGTTAACCAGCTATGTGAGTAATATATGGTAGAGGCAACAAAACTGTGTTGGCCAATGTCAGCAAAAGCAGAGACAAATTGGTAAAACCTGGCAGCAAAAATATATATAAACATATATATACACAGTACCAGTCAAAGGTTTTGACACAGCCTTTAGTCTTTATTTTTTACAATTTTCCACATTTTAGAATAATAGTAAAGACATTATGAGAAAGACACAGAATTATGCAGTGACCAAAAAGGTGTTAAACAAATCAAAACTATTTTATATTTTAGATTCTTCAAAGTAGTCAAAAAATTTTTTAAAGAAATTCATACATAGGCATCAACTTCACTGTTTATATTTGTCTAAGAAACAAATTTCAAGCATTTAAGCATATGTCTTTGGATCAAAATGTCTCTGAATGCATTTCCCATTATCTTAATCAGGTGTGTCCAAACTTTTGATTGGCATTGTGTA
Organism: Megalops atlanticus; assembly: GCA_019176425.1. Classification (NCBI taxonomy): domain Eukaryota; kingdom Metazoa; phylum Chordata; class Actinopteri; order Elopiformes; family Megalopidae; genus Megalops; species Megalops atlanticus. The sequence goes on from CM032878.1 coordinate 21,752,653, forward strand.
TATACTTCAGATACTTTAGCTCAACAACATAGTTGTTAGACATTGATGAGGAAACCTCAGGTAACCCCAGTGAGCAAATGTGCCAAGAGCAGGTCTGACTCACGAGCTCAGGCTGGACATTGTTCATGTGTGTGGAATCTCGTAAGTGGTCTGTGTGTTGACTTGTCTTGCAACATGGGCTGGTCTTTGGCACTGTGTCACAGCTGGCATTAAACAGAAAGCTCACAGTGAAGTGGGTTAGCCACATGAGTTGGAACAGTATGCACACAGAGGGAGTACTGTCCCCATCTTAAGTGTGTTTTGTATTCTGAGCACAAACAGTCACTTTATACTACTACAATAAAACTACTGCTATCACCAGTACTTCACTACAACTACAAGTAGTAGCTCAATATTACCACTATTCAACAACCATCTCATATATTAAGATGAAAAAGTATGAAAAAATAACGCTTACCAAGCCTTTCATAGTAATTACAATTATTCAAATAAATATATCAAGCCTTTTAAACTATTAGCTTTCAAGCAACCTAGGTCTCCCTTGCTACCTGGGAATAGGGGATTTTCCCATATCTTCTTTTCGGGGGCTTTCCAAGGACGGCAGTTGATATTTTTGGTCTCCTGAGGGCTTTCCTGGACCAGCATCTAGAAATTTTGAAATAATCATTCAGTTAGATTCAGTGTTCTACCGTGGGGTTGAACGGTGGCAGGTCTGTTTGCATTATACATACATAACATGTAATGTTCAGTATTACAATATTTTACAATAGTATTAATAGTCTTGGTCTTGGTGCCATAGTGCCAAATAGTGCTTCACAGCTGAAAGACATTTAAGGATTATGAAACATGTGATTCAAGCACATTATTTAGTTTTCTCAGTTTAAAGTATTGTGAATCCGTGAGTGTATTTAGAGGTTAGGGCTTTTTAGGGAAGCAGTTAAAACTTATTAACTATACTTTTGCAGCATTCTGATGTTATTAACATAGTCTAACAACACTATGTGTTGTTAATTTGTTATGATTAATTCCCTTATATTTAATATTGTTCATATTAAAGCATGTATATGGTAATGTGTTTTGTGCATTACAGTGTAAGATAACTGGAATGGTTAAAAGAACAGGTTTCAAGAAGCAGCAATAGGAATTCAGCTGTTGAATGCTGTAGGGTGTTTTAATTTTTTTCTCCATACAGAGAGCAATCTTTTACACATAGACATCTTGTGAGCAAAAGAGATGGGGAAAAAAGGAGACATAGATCTGTTTTGCATTGCCGAATTCACAGAAATGTATAAAAGAGGAAAAAAGTGAAATCAAACCTGTTTTCACTTAAAGGGCTTTTCTTTCTTTTTCTGGACCTCAGTCAGTTTCCATGACAGTAGGCCTCAATGTTCGGACTGTATAAACATGCAGTTGGAATGGAGCATAATGGCTTTTTTGTATGTGCAGAGCAAATGTCTGGGATGGAGGTCCTGCCACAGCAGAACTCTGAAGCTCTGTCACAGGTTGGGTGGTGATGTCATCACACCTCAGGGGTGACTGGGGTTCAGAGTCACCCAGAGGTCAAGGGAGGCCACTGCAACCTTGGATTCATCTTTTTTTTCCCTCTTCCCACTTAAAAAGAGTAATTCCCCTCAACATACGTTTCTCATATAGACGTCTCATTTTCCCCCCTTCACCTGGAATGTATTTGACTTATATAGTTTAAATCTCGATGTGAACATCTTTTTTTCTCTCTTCTGGGAGGGAAAGGTTGCACAGCTGCTCTGAAAGTTCAATGATCTGTACTCTATGCGAACATAATGTACTGCTGCATATGGCCATTTCAAAGTAAATAATTGAAACGTTACACATGAGGCTGCCCCAAGCTCATACCAGTATCGAAAATAATAATTTGCACCAATGGCAAAGAAAGATGACACCTTTATTAGCATGCTCAATTTGCATGTATAAATATGCGCACAAATGCTAATGCAATCAAGTTGCACTCCACAGTCAGCCTTGATTCTGCCTAGGGTGAATCTTTTACTTCCTATTTTTAAAGATAAATTAGAGAGCAAATACCAAAAGAACAATTACTGTGCTGTCATCCCCCAAACAAAGCGATCAGATCCCACAGTTTGGCTGAACCAGTTTCCAGTATGCCTTATAGCTTATGGAAAGAACTACACCGTTGACGGCCAAGCAGATCTATCATGCTCCAGTCATTGTAGAGAGAAACCTCTGCATTGTTTAGTTTCCCCAAAATCAGAGGGTTTTCTCACCAACCATTTGAAGTCTCTCCAATGATCAATTCATTTTTATGTTATTTTTAAATTATTCTAGTGGATAACTTTACCACCATTGAAATAAATTTATTCATTCCCGATTCTGCCATTTCAATGTGATCTGAAGCCAGTCAAAGATACTCCACAATGGTAATACTATCAATATTAAAATACAATAATTTAAAGAGAATTGTTTCCATTCTATACTCCCAGATTCATGCAATAAATTGTGATAATGTAATTAGTGTTTCACAATGTGGGTGTTATTTAATTGTTAGTACCAACGTTGCTTTGGCTGTATAACACTTGGTTATTAGTGCAAGCCTTCTAACAAATCTACAAACCAAGCTGTTGGTGTCATCCAGTGACATAAACAGAGGTCAACCTAAAGGCCTTTAAGTTATTTGCCGTGTTCTTTTTTGAAAAAGCATGATTAAAATGTATATGTATGTAATATAATATAAAAAGTATAATTAAATGCACATCAGTACATACAGCATTTTCTGTCCTGTTCTCCTGTAATCTCTAGGACATCTAGCAATATGCATGTTTCATTACTGTATAACATAGCAGGGAATTCACAGGAAAACAAAATAAAATTTTACTGGGTTCTAGATATAGATTGGGTTCCTCCAAGTACATATAGAATGCCATTCTTCAGATTCTGCTACAAGTATAACTCAGCCATTAATCACTAACTCTACTGAAGTAGTCTATTTTAATATGATGTATGCAAATTGAATTAAGCTCTTACCACATCTAATGACAATGAATTTGTTCTCTGTTGTATCATTACACAGCACGTAATTGTGATGTGACCACTCATAACCTATCCCCTGCATACTGCACTCAAATTGAAATGTGAATGTGTGGCAGGGTCTCTGGGCTCCATGAAACTGCACAAATGCTGAAACTCAGTCTGACTTTTGTTATCTTCAGGGACTGCAATCATTATATGATACTTACACTTATACTTCTACTTACTGCAGAATTACATCCTTTAAAAGACAGCACAACATAGGAAAAATTTATTCAGCTAGTAAAGCTAACTACCAAGTTAGCAACCCATTTAATTGCTTTTAAAGAATTAACATTCATCTTATATTGTACAGTGGTCTTAAACTATGACAACTAATGAGTACGGTCTTCACAGAAATAATACTGGCACTCACATGTTTTGCAACCGATTTGCAATCTGATAAAAGCAATCTTTTTAGCAAGCCACAAAACAAGGTAAAAACAGCTACTTGAATGAAGTTTAGGTCAAGATCAACAGGCATGTCAGGAGCGAGGACTTTGCTAATTAAGTGGATGTGTAGCATTTTTGTTGTCAGTGGGTATTTTTGACAACATTGATGTCTTTTTATTATAAGACTGGCATGAGAAAGGTTGTGTTTCTGTGTGAAAAATGGTCAGAAATACTTTGATCTTCAGGACCCTTAAGTTTACACAAGGCTCTTTTTTATGTAATTTTTTCAGGGGCACCAGGCCAATTTAAGAGATTGATATTAGATTGATATTAGATAGATATGGGCGGCAGCGTAGGATAGTGGTTAAGGAGCAGGACTTGTAACTAAAAGGTTACCGGTTTGATCCCCACTGGGGACACTGCTGCTGTACCCTTGGGCAAGGTACTTAACCCACAATTGCCTCAGTAAATATCCAGCTGTATAAATGGATAACATTGTAAGGAACGGTAACCTATGTAAGTCACTTTGGATAAAAGCGTCTGCCAAATGAATAAATGTAGATTAAGTGCATTTCAATATGTGAAAGAACCCTTCACTGGGAGAACGAGCTGTACATAAAGCAGAGGCTACCATAATAACCCAATTAGCAAAGTAACATTTTCATAATTCAATCATGAAAACATGAAAATTAAAATGTCATGGTGTGTTTGAAGGAAGTGAGGTTACTTGACTCAGTTCATCTGAGTGTGCTTATCTATTTGTGAGTACACTTAATATTGATCAGAAAGCAAAGTCATAGAAGGAGACAGGATGTCCAAACATATAATATATACAGTTCAAGCTTACATCTTATAACATAAAATGTAATGGATGTGCATATTTTATTCATATTTTCTTTGAGTACTTATATATAAATTCATCAGACGTGCATAAATAAGTAGCCATACATCACCACCATTTATCGCATATTTATTCTCCATGTATTTATTTTTGTCTGCTTTCATAATATGTTCTTTAAAGTAGCTACTGCATTTCTGTTCAAAAACACAGCTTCATGCTTATTTATGTATTTTTGTGTTCCACCAATAGGCTGCATGGAAAAAAATCTGAGTGGAACATGAGCCTAAACACAACCAACACTTTTCAGACTGGTGCAATGTAGAACAACATTAGCAGAAGTTAAAAGGAGGTCAGTGTTGTACTACATACAGTACATGTACATACATATGAAACCATGCGGCTTCAAGCAAACACAGTGCGTCAGTGTTACCAAAACTACGTGGTGAGAGCAGCCTCTGTGCACTTCGGTCACCGAGGCAGAAAGCTCACTGGGACAATGCCACCTTGCAGTCTTCCCCCTTTCTGCCCACCCTACCCCTTCCCTTCCCCCTCATGAGCCAGGACCACCCAGCATTGTCCCAGTGCCTTTAAGGGGGAAGGGGTCTCTAAGACACTAGGAGAGGCAGAGGTGATGGTGATAGGGGGATTTAGGTTGGGCTCACTGGGGATCACAACCTCCTTCCATCGCCCTGATCTGCCGATCCCTGCCCTGTAGCAGGGCCTTGCAGAGGGATGGCCCGGGTTCGGGGGTCCCAGCTGTGTAAATGTTTTCAGTTGCTGTGTGACTGGGCCCGGGCTTTTTTGATCGGGCGCCAAGACAAGCCCGGCTTCAGTTGTTCTTGGCAGCTGCCGTGGACGAAAGAATGTCAGCATGACTTTAAAAATATGACGGTTTGTAATTTGGACCACAGAGTGAAAACTGAGCCCCTGGTACATTTTGTGATCGTCTAATTACCAGGCCTCCTTTTATACCCATCCAGGAATGAAGCTGTAAAGCCAGTCTGCCCCTGAGGGTTATTTTCAGGGTAATGGCTTTGTGCCGTGTTTTCTTCTTTAAGATGCTGCAGCTTTTGCACCTACGTGGGTGTGCAGGTTTATATCAGCCCTGCTGTAATTGAACATGCCAGCAACTAATTGCTTTTTAACATTCAAAGAGGGAAAAAAAGTGTTTTCTGCTGTTGTGCTCAGGTTAAGGCAGGCTTTGTCTAGCGTTCGTAGCAGTTACTAAGCACCCGGAGAATTTGCCACCTGTTAGGCCTTGTACAGCAGTGTTTGTATGGACATGCAACCCAAGGTTAGTCATCTCTAAGTCTGAACTGGAACTGGCACAAATGTATTACATCAGGGGAAAATATGTGTGAAACTGATTTGGATCCGATAACTGTATATACAAAGTGTGCTATACTCTTCTGCATTATAGTAAATCTCTACTATTCTGCTGTATGGTAGAAATGCAAGCTTTTGATGCATACCATCTACAGGTATATATACCACATTCTTGCTAAATCTGTACTATCTTGGAACCAACATGCTGCTGCCAGCTTGTGGCCACAGTCCCAACTAACTACAGGATTTGTAGTCAGTCCCCGCAACTGTAAATTACGTGTACTACCCCTATCAATGGGTGCACTCTCTCAATTCACTTTTGATGACTTCATCTGGGGTAAGCACATTAGAGGTGGAACTGTGACCCAATAGGAGTTCAGTGGCCATGTACCTCTTTATGGTTGGGTCAGTGTTGTTAGTGTTGTTATGGTGATTGGGCTGGGTAGAGCAACCTTGACCGGAAAAACAGGGACAAGAGATTCATAGCTTACTCAGTGGTGCCCCCATTAGGTTTATGCATAGACCAATTTATGTTGTTTCCATCCTGAGGAGGAAATCAGCCTTTTTTAATTCAGCAAAAAAGCATATGGGTCAAAAGATACTGACCCTTTCTCACATCCTCAGGCAGCACTCTTGGTTTGACAGCTATCTTGCACCAGACACCGGGACGCACTGTAGGAGTGAATTTACAACAGTGTGTGTGTGTGTGTGTGTGTGTGTGTGTGTGTGTGCGTGCGTGCGAAGGGGGTGGGGGGGTGTCAGCATCGGTGCCTTTGACCCTACAGCAATTCTCATCACAGTGTAGCAACAATGCCCCCCACCCCACCCTCAACACTAGCTCACTACATCAGAGTCTTTTTGTTTGGGACTATCCCAACACCCCCCTTACCACTATCAAAAAGGGAGGCAAAATATCAGGGCAAATGCCAAACTATGTTCTCATTTTCAATGTTTTCATTTACAACCCCTTCTGTACACCATTCCCCAATTGTTGTCTCTCCAGTTGCCATTGTGATTCAGTTTATCAAAATAATTTAGGATTCACACACCTCCTGCTATTGGATATGTGTGTGGGAATTCCCCTCTCTGTGGATAGATTTGGAGATGGCCTGAAGGGAAGATTTAGGAGGTGGAACCCTTTGCTCTTCTGTGCCTCCCTTCAGTGTCACCTTTCCCTGGGCTCCACATCACCTTCCTCTAGGCCCACTCATGAATCCCGTATGCCATCCCGACAAGCAGATATCATGGACACTTTTAAGACATGGGGATTACATACTAACAGGTGGGGTTTTTCCACATAAAGACACTCTAATTTTCCCAAACCTGCTACTTCTACAGTGTGGTTTCAACTGTCATATTTGCTAGATAATATTAAGAAGATAAATACACAGAGAATTTTAAGTGTGGAGGCAGCTCAACTGGATCGGTGCATGGTGGGTGGGTGGGAGTGTGTGTATGTGTATGCGTGCATGTCTGAATCTCCATGCATGGCGGGGTGTTGGGGGGGTTGAATTTCTCTCACATTAGCTGAAGTGATGTACCAAGGCAATTTTGAAGAAGGGGCTGAAGCATAGATGTGTCAAATATTTAACAAATGAATGAGTTCTTAATCTAGGCTCAAGGGAGCTGAGTGCTCTGATAAGGTTTTTTTTTCTTTATTAACATAATTTCTCTGGAGTGCTCCCTGATTCTCTGGCTTTGTTCAGAAACCCCCGCTGTGATCTGAGATGAAGTCATAGAGTTGGAAGAAGAATCCCTGAAATGTGAAAAGACAAAGTGCACAATCCGAAATGCCCAGTCCCAGTGCTTTAGTCTCATTGAGTCTGGTGGTTGTTGGATTTCATCTTGGCTCTTAATTAAGCTAATTGAAAACTTAAATGGAACATTGTTTTTTTCATAATTAAACCCCTGTTTAAACTGTATTCAGCTAATATTTGCATAGACTCTATTCAGGCATCTGGAATTTAAGCAGAGAGAATAATCCATGTAAGACTAGTCAATTGGTTTTCCTTGGTTTTCCTCATGGTTCTCCATAGATTCTATAGGCTTTACAAAGATTTAAGATTATTTCAGATTAGATTAGATTTCCTATGCTTCATTTTGACTAAGATCCAAAACAGTCTTGCTCCTTTGATGAAGGAGCACTTGAGCATTTGATTAGGACAGTGATCATAAGTAATGTTCTAAAACAGGTGAATTTGTGAGGTGTGATGTATGGCACTGTGTCAGTTTCCATTCTATATTCATGTTCAATTTTATAAACTTGATTTAGTTCTACAAAAACCACATCAAATGAACTAAGACCTTGTATAACCAAAGAAAACATCCATTTTTCAGCTTGCAAGGATTTTATATATTTGCATCTGGGATTCAACACAGTGGAAAAAAATATTAGGGTATACCTATTCTAGATGAGGTGTTGCAGCCACAAGATGGCTATCAAGCAACTGCAGTGCTCAAGCACTCCATCGACTTAGGAGAGAAACTAACTGTAAACTGGTGAGGCTGCTTGTTGAATGCCCCAAGAGTTACATAGATTGTCTGTGTAGATTGCTTCTCCTGCAGGCCATAAAACTGACACTGCCCCAGGGATGAATTTATAGCCCTACACGTCACAACCCCAGAAAAGTATCTGAGGTCAGTGAGAAAGAGGCTGGGCAGCCGGGCAAGCAACAGATACAGTAAACAAATGAAGTCAGGGGCTATTAACAGTAGAGGGGGTGAAGCAAGTGATATGGCAGGCAGCCTAAATCTCAGCCTGGAAGTCCTTGCATAGGTGCCTCCCGCTCCACTTAAAAATAAATGGATGAACAAACGAACCAATAAAGAGACAAGTAACTCTGAGCAATGAGTCTGCTAATACGCTAGTAAACAGAACTGCTCTGCCAGAACGATAGTACCTTGACTGCCTCTCTGGGAACTTTTGCCCAGTGGAATGTGGAATAAGAAAACCAAAAAGCAACAGATGAAAAAAGACAGAGGGAGCGAGAGACATGGAGTGAGAGTGTGAGAGAGAGAGCGAGAGAGAGAGAGAAAGAGAGAGAGAGCAAGAGGCTGCTTCTGTAAACCTGGCAGAGCTGTGGCTGCCACAGACATCAACTCTGCATTTGCATATTCACGGCTCAATTTGCACTTGGCTATGCAAATGTATGCAAACATCGTTTGAGAACATTTCAAAAATAGAAACCAGAATTCAAAACTGCTCCACACCGTTTAATATGCAACCACACAGAAAGGAAATTGAAAACGAGCAGGAAGGGAAAGTCAGTGGCTCTGTCTGGCCGGCTCTTTCACCTTTGAGCCCAGCTCTATTTATCCCAATCAGACCCGAGGAAGGTTTTTTGCCACTTTTCAGAGCTGTTTTGCTACAATGTGAACTGTCTCAACATGTCTTGCATGCTTCAAATTTATCCAGTAGAATCCCATATTAAGATAAAATTGACAAGCCAGACAGCCACAAGAATGAGAGAGAGAGCAAGACAGAGGAGTAGAGAAAAACAGAGGGAGGGGTGGGGGGGGGGGGCAGAAAGGGAGTGAAGTGTATAGTGTCCACCAAAGCTTGTCCAGTTGAATGGTTTAATAATGATGTTAAGTGCTGACTGGGTATTCCCAGCATGGAATTTACATTTTGTAGCCTTTATTCTTGCATGCCATTACTCGAGTTTGATGGCTCCTGTCTGAGCCCCCTCCATATCACAGTTTGATGGCTTCGATTCTGGTGGCCACACACCATGCTGGGAGTTATTTTGATTTTTTCTCATCTGCTTATCTGCCTATCATCCATTTATTAACTTACTCATCCATCTAGTCACCCGTCCATCTATTCAAATATACATCCATTCCTGTGTCCTATCACAGAACATGTTGGCACCTACTTGGACATGGTTCAAAAGAGGTGCACTGAATGGTGGGGGGCAAGCTGGCAATACAGTAAAACAAAATCCACTTTCCCAAAAAGCCTATTAAGCTGCTGGGCACCAGGCAGGGTAATCTGCTCCCCTGGCACTGCAGTCTGTCTGATGCCTGTGTGGGGGCCTGCTGCCGGCCAAAGGAGCTTTATCTCTGCCCTGTGTGTTTTCATATTTCAGGATAAACGGCCCCAAGTGTGTCATGGCTGTAATCCCCTCTCGCTCTCTGCCTCTCTCTCTTTCCTCTCCTCCAACTGTGTGAGGCCTACTTGCAAGGAGTGCTTCTTCGTCTCCGTCGGTGTCAGGTGAGAGTGATGGTTGTGTTTTTAAAGTTCTCAATTTCTGTTTGTCTCGCAGCAAGAACCTTACCGAGCCGCCTCCAGTCCGCTGGTTCTACTCTGTGCTCAGAGAAATGGGTGCAGCCTGGTAAGCTCGTTAACTGCTCGCTGCAGACTAAGCTGGGCCTCGTTGTGCGCGGCGTTAATTTTACAATGCCAGGCACTGTAGTAAAGAGAACCCAGGCTAATTACCGGCAGTGCGTGAGTGGCAGTGAGCCGTGCAGGCGCCTTACCACAAGTGTTGCATTAATCGTTGTTTATTAGGGAGCTCAGCGGGGCCTTTGGCTCCTGCACTTTCCCACTCTCCTCCCTCCTCTCTCCATCTCCTCCTATCCTGTCTGTACACCTGCTGTTTTCACACAGAGTCGGGGAACAATTGCAAAAGGGCAGATTACCTCCAATTTGGCTGTAGACTAAACATTAGGACATTTCATGCTGTTCAGTACTGTTGGGTGGTGCAGTTTGTTTACTTGCTGCTGTTTTTTGGGGGAGGAGGCGAGGTGATATAGGATACATGCAACTTGGTACCAGACCGCATCACCAGACCAAGTCACTGACAGAACTGGCCACAAGGGGTCTTGTGTGAGGGCCGGTGAGGCTGCCATTCTGGTGTGAAGCTGAATCTCAGATATGAAGTCAGATACATTACATTGATCTTGTTCTTCTTTTGGTTATTTTCATTAAGTAAATGATTTGAATGTGGAACAATACATCTGAATTGAGGTTTGAAGTGGCACTTCATGTGAAAACGTGAAAACATGGGATCAACTGATAATCTTTATGATGTTATAGCAGGGCAGGCGTGTGATGAGAGTCATCTCATGATGATCGTAAAACAATATATGGAAAAAAATTGGTAATAATACAAGTGGTTCTGACCTTACTGCAAGGTATCTGAGCATTGTAGCAAATCTCACAACTTTAAAATGGCAATTGCCTTAAACGCTTTTCCCTTGCAGTCTTTCATTCAAATGGCCTTTAACAGATTTACACTTCATAAATGACTATAAGCCTCATTTGGAATGGGGGGGAGGGGTCATTGCAAGCTCCAATTGGGATTGCATTAAAATTTGTGAGTGGAGGATGTGGGTCTGAAAGTGGTGGCTGCCTCTTTAAGACGGGTTTAAGTGATCAAAATTTCATGCAAGATTGCCATTGGTGGTATAATGTTACGCTTTAAGAGTTGCCTAATGGTTGCCATGTGTGTGCGGTGAGGGGCGGGGGGGTTGGAGAATGGGAGGGGCAGCGCAGGGGCGGGAGGTTGGGAGGGCTGGGCACTAGAGAGTTTTGGAAGCCAAGTGGAGAGTAGTGAGCCTGAGTCTCCCGGAGGAGTTCAGAAAGGCCAGCCATATGAGATTACAGCATACCTCAGAAATGTGCTGCTTGGGACAGTTTGTGTATTTTGGGAAGCGCTCCAAATTTTCCACAGACAGTTTTTCTTTTTTTGCAATTTCCCTCTTGTCTTACTTTAACCCTCCTCTCCTTTCTTCCTCATGGTTTAGATGAACTGCACTTCTGCTGTGGCAGACCATGTTGAGTCAATACGAGAATATGCTTCTACCCTTTTTCCTTTTTTCTCTATCTCCAAACACCCGGTGATTGTGTGTATATTTTTAATACAAAAAGGATAACATGTATGTGTATTTTCAAACGCGTGCATTTAGGCTCCTTCTGCCAGTTTATTGAAAGAAACTGGTGACGTTTTTACAGAACAGGATTGGAGAGAAACCAACATTTCCAGTTTTGTGCATGGCAGGCGAGCTATGCAGTAGCTTTGGATACACTTCTTTTAAATACACACTCCATTGGTAGAGCTTTGTGCAAAGTGCAGAATAGCATGGATGTTTGGATAAACCTCATCAGAGGTTCATGCCTGCCAGCTAGAAAACAGAATGGTTTCTTTCCACGTATCTGTTTTGTTCTTTCATTGCATTGAAATGAATTCACTGGGACATGCCTCAGTTCTAGATGGGTGTGAAGTTGGTAGGGCCTGATAGAATGTGAATGACGAATAGAGTGCCTCTTTGTTTGAAACATGTTATCTGTGTCTCTGGAATAGCTTAACCGAGTGATGTGATGGATATAATTGTTGGTGTAATTGTGTTTTTGAGGTTATGAACATGCTGTGCTGGAGTGTCAGGGGATCTGGACTCCGTGTGGGGGCTATGCGACTCTAAACCAAGGTCATGTTTGCACCTGTCATTCAATCAACCCCATACAGTCAAGACCCCATGACATTGCTTATCTGTGGAGGACTGCTCACCATGTGCTTTCCACACTGACCCACATACACAGCCCGGGTCAGAAGTGTTCCTTCTCTACACTTGAATCTTCATGGCTCTCCAACCTGTATTTCCAAAGTGTCATCCTTTAGACCATTGACTGCCCAATGACATCACTAAAGGCTGCCCAGAGTTTGCACACCAATAATAAGGAAGTCATCTACACCTCTCAAATTGCTCAATTTTGAACCAACATTGAAAGAACTGACCAGTTCATCCTAACTAAATATGGTTCCACATAACACAGCACCATGTAGTTAAGTCATTACAATACATTAAACAAACATCACGCATAAAATTTAGTAGCACATATATTAATGATACCTCTGAACCCAATCCAGCCCTTGTTTTTTGGTAGTTCTATTGATAGCTAAAGGACATTTTGAAAAGGTTTGGCTCTACTGTTTGATCTAAAGTAGCAAGAGTTGCAAGAATTTCTGGATCCACTGCTGCCCTTTAGACAGGAGCTCAATGCTCCTCATGTGCATGAGATTCTCAGTCTGTCATCCATGCACCCTCTCTGTTTTTTGGCCCTTTAAAAGGAGACTCTCGGCCAGAGGAAATGTTTCTCTTGACAGACATCCATGACAGATGTTGCGATATAAATTAAAGAGGGAAGCAATTAAAATATCATCTTGATTGCATTTTTTTTTTACTTTTTTCCCCATCTAATTTGTAAGTAGCACCAGAGCGGAAAGAAGCTGTTAAGATATTTTATATATCTGGCTGTTGGATGTCCCTCCCTGCCCAGGGGAAATAGAGAGAGAGAGACCGGGGAGGTGCATTGTGTACTAGTATATAGCAAATTATCACACTCATTTTACACTTATAATACTACCCTGACAATGACGTTAATCATTGACTTTATATAACTTTACACATTGGCTCTCTTTAGATTCTCAATAAGCAGTTTTCCTAATGGCTTTAATATTAAATCAGCTTGAAAACACTGGAAAACATAATGTTAGATGGTGGGCCTGACTTTGAAGGTACTGTATTTTAATATACATTTTTCCAATTATTATAAAAGGCTGACGAGAACCTCACCAGTTGCATAGAGCAGCCATGGATTTAAAAAAATGCAATGAAGTCAACTGTGTGATACTGAGAAATTGACAGCCTGCACTTCCAGTAGCAGCTGAAGACCAGGTGAAATGGCTGAGGGTGCTCAGGAGGCTATGTTGGCAAGCTATAAAGATGGATGTGAAGTAGATGTGGAAAGAAATTACACTAAATGAGCTTTTAGCCCTATAGGTAAATAGGGAGCAAAAATGGATGTCCCATACTGACTGACATTTTTCAAATGTATAATAAAAATGATATAATGTGCAAATAAATTACTGTCTTGAGTTGTAAATGGCTTCCATGAGACAAAATTATTTGGAATACAAATGACAAAACACTTCACAAAACAATTTATAAAACAATGTCTGGATTATGATTTACTATTTTACAAGTATTTCCATAGTTCCACATGCCACTCTGCACCATATGACTACAAAGGTACTTTAGATATGATATGGTGGATGATTTTACAGAAATTAAGAGCTTAAACTGTTTTCTATTCAATGACAAATTTGATACCTTTTTAAAATTCTGTTTACATGCTTGCAAAAGAGAACACCATTTGTTAAAATTTTTTAATACATCAAAACATTTGTATATGACTGTGAAAATTACAATCACAGCACTTCATATGTGTTGCAAACATCCTTTGTTAGACTAGTGATCTCACCTAGTTGAGGGAAGTGAAAATGACTGATTTTTTTTTTTTTGCTGATGAAAGGGGTGTTTTCACAATGGAGGGTATTCATATACTGACTTATTTATTTTAATTTTCATGCTTACTTACATTTCCTTGCCCACTTCCATGTTGGTCAGCCAGAAAAAATTTGTCTTGCATCCTGACTGAACTAGGTTTCTGAATGCCAGAAAAACTATTATACATATAAAACAAATAAATACATATAAAACAACATCCATTATAATTAACACACATTACAATTAAATTATACATCATATATTATAGAAACATTCATATGTCCACATGATTATAAATACATGAAAATCTTATAGTAATAGGGCCATGGATTTTACTATTAGTTTTGAACGGTTAAGTATTTTTAAAGCAACATTGATTCCACCTCTCACATGTTTGAAGGAAAGAGGAAAATTTTAGTTTTTACATTTTTCATACAGTAGTATGCTGTAACTTTTCTACTCGACAAAGTACATCATAACTCCTAACAACTAGCAATCAAATAAGCCTATTGCAAACCAGGTTTTGCCGCGAAAAAGGGATGCTTATTGTGACAGGTCTGAATGGGAGATTAGCCTGAAGGCTAAAGCTTTGATTAAATCCTGGTCTTCATTGTCAGGCTTGCGCTCATATTACTTGTACTTCCTGACCATTACCCAGCCAGCACCAGTAGTAGCCACTCAGTAGGTAGCTGTGCTGGAATGACGGACAGCACGGCCAGCTCTGCTCATTGAATGCATTTGAGAAAATCGACCCTCCTCCTCACAAAACGTTTATCTCCTCTCGCTCCTACAGCCTGGCCTGCACTCAACCCTCTCCCGGTGATAGTTATCAGCTTTTAAAGACGTCGATTCCCACTTTATCTCATATCAACAGCACCTTGCGACACGCGCAGCCCCCGCGTTACAAATCCCATTACTTTTATCCTTAACTAATACCGAGGCTCTGCCGACTCCTGTCAGGGCTCAAGGCACAAACAATTCCCCTCTTCCCTATTTCGGAGAATCGCTCTCACTCGCTCGAAAAAAAAATGGAGGGAAAATTGTCACCAGCACCTTGAAATGAGAACCAATCTGGGTGCTGCTGCCATTCCGGACTGCCCACAGAACAACCGAATACCCTGTGTGTGATGGTGTCGTCTGTCTGTCTCTCTGTCCTAATAGGGAGCTCAGAGGACTTGACCTGGGGTGAGGGCGTGCTATTTCCCTGGGGCACATACACACACATGCAGGCAAGGGTCAGAGTGTGTCTGAGTGGACGCAGACCGATTTGGAAATCAGGGCGTTAGGTTCACAGCTAATGCTATCAAGGCAAGGCCTGTTGCTGTTGAGCTGTGGTACAGACAGAAGCTGATGTTAACACATTGTTTCAGTGTACAGCACATGCACAGCACACTCACAATATAGATGCATGGAACTATACAAATGAGTTGCTGACATGCAGGTTGTAGGCCTGCTAATATTTGTTGTACTGTACGTGTGCCAGCGATGTGTTTTTGCGTTACAGTCATACAAACTGGAAGTGTCGTAGACACGTGGATCTGCTGTATGGATGAGTTAGCAAAACAGCAGCGCATTCTGTGTAGACCCAGTGACCTGGGCCCACGATTTAAATAGCTTTGGATGCAGGGGAGGGCCCCTCCTCACATCAGGGTCTGTGGTGTTTGCTCAGGGGCCTGCTCTGCCTCCCCGACCCCCCTGAACCCCACGCATTCCTCCCCCGTGTGATTGACAGCCCATGCAAATAGTGCTTGCTGTTGACTGGCAGCTGGAGCTACTCTGTGCCCTTCCCACAATGCCCCTGGCCCCTCCCCATCAATAGACACAAAGTTGGATGAATTGTTGGGATAAACAGTGACCTCCGACCTCCCCAGACTCCGCTTTCACGGGAACCATCTTGGACTTCTCCAGATCTGTCTTGGAATGTAAAACCTCTCTCTCTGTCTCCCTCTCTCTCCAGCTGTGGAAGCCTCACAGTGCGAGAAACTTTTTTTGTATTATTATTCAGCTAACAGACAATGTCTCATTAGCATAAATTTGGTTTTGTTTTCTCCCTGTCTCTCTAATGTCACAGCCAGATATCTGTGTCATTGGGTGGAAGGGTAAACAGTTTGGCGTTGTCTGTGGGAAGCTGGGCTGCACCTCAAGATGAGCCCCGCGGGGACAAGTGGCGGCTGCCGCATCCATGACAACTCTCTGTGGGAACGGAGGACAGCCTCTCTCCCTTGTTTCTCTTGATATGACATCTTCAGAACAGGCAAACACAACAAGATAAAGAGGAATGACAACAACCATCATGATGAAAACAATAGTAAAATAAGGGAAACAGCAATAACATAAACCCTGAAAATTATAGTTGTTCTGCCAGTCTCCTGGGTAGGCCAGTCATTTCATATTTTGCACACTGTTAGAGTACATTTGCAACACTTGTGTTTGAATACTTAGAGCCTTGGCCAACCTCTCTGCCACCTGCTGCTTCAGTACCTACTCCTCTGTTATCCATCTTATGGAGGGTGCCATTTGGGGATGAAGATATAAGGGGCTCCAATCTCTGTTGTTTTCCTTGGAGTCTTGGAGTTTTTACCCCATAGTGAGACCAGAATTACCCATCTGGGTGTCCAGGCAACCACAGCAGTGGTATTTTGTGGCCACACAGCCATCTGCAAAGAGGTTGTCTGTTACATTTTCAGATGCCAATGGGAACATAGTCACAGCTACGGCAACCTTGGTGTCAAACAGAGTGTGTGTATGTGTGTGTGTGTGTGTGTGTGTGTGTGTGTGTGTGTGTGTGCGTGTGTGTGCGAATGTGCACATGTGGGCTTGCATTTAAGATCATATACATCGGGGGATTTTAAAATAATTTTTCATGTGAAGCCTTGTGCATGACTGCTCCCTTAGATTAACACCCAACATTTTGATGCATTGCCTATATTTCCTTGATGCCAGATTATCAGGAAAGATGGTTCAGTCACATACTAATCGGCAACACATATGCACTGATATGTTACAACACCACAGATTGTGGCTTTATCAAGCCCTAGCCGTCTTGAATCTTCTTATGCTATGATGGGTATTGGGAATGCTATCATACATGTGACCTTTTCTCTTCTCTTTTCATTTTCTGCCTTAATTGTTGTTATTACCTCCCAGTAATGGTCCTCCTTATGCTTTTCCTTTGTCTCCCTAAAAGGGGAACAATAGCAATCATGTGAACAGTCACTGTTGCTGAAGTATGCTCCCATAGATGGCGGGAAGAAGACAGTGTGGAGAAGGGGGCGGGTATGAGATCGGGGAAAGAGGGAGCCTTTCAGGGACTGAGTGCAAGAATGTCTCAGGCTATTCTTTTCTTCTGCGGTTCCCCTGTAGCTTTCTCACAACCCTGGGTGGTTTGGACGGTAAAGAGAGAGAGAGAGAGAGAGAGAGAGAGGAGAGAGAGGGGGAG
>CM032878.1:21782500-21790000 GCA_019176425.1 Megalops atlanticus
TAAATGATGCCTATGGTTGTTCACACAGTCTTCTTATATGTACTTACATAACTTTCTTTATAAGTCACTCTGGGTAAGAGCATATAAATTTAAATCTAATAAAGATGCAAAGAAATCTAAAATCCTAACATTATAATTGATCCTTATTTGTATTCATTTCTAATTTTGATACATATTGCATACATTAATATCTCTCATCTTGTTTTGTGATGTATGGTAAGTATGTCTCTTTGCGCTCATGCAGAGTTTCTGTTTTTCCAATCCTGAAACATGTACTATAATTTCAGCATTATTGTATTATTGGCTCAAAATGGTTGGCAGTTGTTTGTCACCGAACTGGTTGATTTATTGCATCGTAAATTGTTGCTTTATTGTTTACTGTCAATGTCATTGTTGAAGAATTATGTCAAAACTCTGATGAAATATGTCCAATGCAGGATGAGAGAAAACCCCCACAAATACAAGTGCTGGTGAAGAGAGAAAAAACCGAGAAAGGGTAAACCAGAAAGTTTTAAAACCCCCCCACCCCAGTTTATGTGCATTCCACACACATCTCTTCCGGATAATTTTTTGTTTTAATAGAATCGCTTAAAACAATTAATTACCGGCACTTTTTTCTTTTTTACATCGTTCCTGCTGCATTGGAAGAGATATGCGAGGCAATAAAAAGGCATTTATTCGCCAGTTTCTGGAGGCCTGTCGGTTATTAACATGTAAATTAAATCATCACAGCTGTTCCATTTTCAATCAGACGGAGTGGAGGAGCCGGCCGACCGCAGACCCCGTGCTCTGATTTTATTACCAGCACCTTCATTAGGAGCAGGCCGAGCTCGGCAGGCCCCATGCAGCCCAACCTGCCATCAATACTCTCCTCATTTATTCATTAGTGCTCTTATTTACCTATTTTACTTCAGTGTGGGGGGGGATGAAGAGAGGTGCTCTAAAGCAAAAATGATACAGGTTTGCGCTTAAAACAAAGGAAGATGGTAGGAAAATGAAGCCTGCAAACACCTAAAGAATACATGCAAATCCTGCACCAAGCTCTACAGACACCCCCAGAACCATAGACTCCAATGGTAAATCAGCTCATCTTAAAGGGTTATGGTATTTGCAAATGTTCCCACCAAAAAAAAAACACCAGACATAAATAGACTGCGTATATTTCATGTGTCTAAGAGCTGCAAGTGGTCAGATGCTTGTTGCACATTCACTGTAGCATCCATTCAACTGGAACAATCCGCTTCTTCTGGTAAAGATTTTTGCCCCCTTTATATCTTTAGGCTTCTAATGCATCAGTAAAAGATATCTGACATACAGTGGTACCAGCATCTCCTTTGTCCCCCTGTCTCACTGCTTTGAGGCTTAGATCTAGAGTGTGTTAGCCGCAATGCTACACAATTAATTTCTGCGCAGGCATTAAAGCATGATGGTGGGCGTCTTCTCCACCTATAGATTATTGAATTTGCTTCACCAAATGAGCGCCCCGTTCTCTCCTCTTTGCTCTTAACGTGAAATAAAAAAGACAGAGCCTCGGAAATGATGAGGAAGCTCTGGGGTTGTTAATGATGTCCGCGCCTCTCCCGCTGGACAGAAGCGGTGCGCGAAAGCGCTGCTCTTTATTACAGGACCCGCGGGGACGGCGGGATTGGCTGGGGTCAGAGGTTCGTCATCGCTGAGTGAATTCCGCAGAGCTGCGGAAAGGGAGACAAAGTGGAAGAGTGGTCACAAATCAACTGGATCGTCCAAAAACTCAGGGAATGATGAACTTTTCCAATGATAATAATTCTAACGCGCACATATATGTTGAGGCACATTAAAATAGACCATTTCAATAGAGAACTGCATTAAATAGTGTGGTGGAACGAGACAGGGAGATTGCAGCCAGGCAATAATGAGATATTGATGGGTCAAAGAAGAAAGGTCAATGTTACTCACAGAATGTGGCTATTGGTTCAGCCTGGCAATGGCCAGCGGGTCTTGCGAGTGTGACTCATAAATTGACGCATAAATTGTACATTTTCAGTATTTTCAATGTCAGCTCTGCCATTTAAATTTAGGATTTTTCAATCTTCGCCAAGTGGAAGAACTATTGTCATTTATGCCTCATACCATTCAAACCAAAATGCTTTTACTTTTAAGGGAAGTAATCAAATAGAAGGGTGTGAAAATGTCTAAGTGTAAATGTACAGGTAAATGTACACAAGAGTGTAGCCTTTTTTATTTCATTCTTTACTTCTTTAGCAGCAGGAGAGGAATACTGACATTAATGCCACAATAATATTTTCTGTGGTAACCAGGGACTTCAGGGACTCAAAGCTCTCTCTGGCACGTAGCTTTGATCAAACAATCTGCTCCAATCCCTAGCTGAAAATTGCCACAATAATTGGAGGAATAGAGGGAATTTGTTCCCCGCAATTACTCTCACAGAGAGACCTGGGGGCATGAACATGAATGTGTTTTTAGCAGCCATGGCCGACATATATGATTCCTTATGCCAAGAAGCATTCGGTGTCAAAAAAGTATACGTTTTTTCAATTCAGTTCAGGATTGCACATTTGTACACGCTCATTCTGTAAATAATGAAAGTATGTGCATGCTGCAGACAGCTCTCAATCTATCTGAACTCATCTTCCCTATGTAAGAATAAAAAGAGCAGCCAGAACCAGCATGGACACTAGCATGTTGTGTGACTTGTATCCATTCAACGAATGGCCTTTTTTCTGGAAGTTGCAGGGTGACACTAGGGACGCAGGACTGCCCAATCACCTCCCTGGCAAAGAAAAAAAGTGAAATGGGAATAAAAGTAAAACTCAATGCTTTTAAATGTCAAAGGTCACAAATGGAAAGAAAAAAGGATCAAAAAAGGATTCAAAAGATTCCATATGTCCCGTATGGACTTCCAAGCTCACTTTGTGTATCAGTGAGCAGCTAAACAGCAAAACCAGAAAGGAATTTGGTAAGAACAAATTGCTCTTAGAATGGGGTATCTAGATCTTCCTGCCTCTTTTCTAATGTTGGGTTAGACACAAAAGGGTGGGAGTCGATGCATAACTAGGAGAAATCAAAAAAGAATGGGGCAGCTGAAAAAAGGAAAAAAGTGCAACAGAAAGAGAATCCACTTTAAACAGCCGCATCTTGTCAAATACGCAGCAGAAACATTGGTAAAAGTCCTTAAAAAGGCACATTACAGCAGGGCAGGGAGTCAAAAAGCCAGACAGGACTAATACTCAGTTATCTGGCTGCTGGATAATGGAATGACCTCCCGCCTGCCCGCACGGCGTGGCAGCATTATAACACAGGGAGTGTGAATAAAGGGGTTATTTTTGGAATCCAATTGAAGTGCTGGAGGAACCTGTGTGACAGGCAGAGGATTGAATAAGATACAATGTGGTGGTGAAGGTGACGGTGGGAAAAGAAACAGAGAAGGGGAGGCCGAATGATAAAGGAAAGATGGAGAACGAGGGAGAGATGGGAGAGGCGGACAGATAAAATAGGGGAATGGATAGGAAGTGGGCAGGAATAGAAGGAAGGCAAGGGGTTTTCTTTTGAGGAGAGGTGCTAATGTATTGACTGGGTGGTGCTGGAGAGGCAATCTGTTGGAAAGTGCAAAAGGGGCTAAGAAACGTAGAAAAAGGAGAAAGAAACGAGTGTAGGAATGAAGAACTGAAGATGGAGCAGGAGAGGGAGGGGAAGGGTAGAGTGAGGGAGACAGCTGGGGAGAGGCAGGGTTGAAAAAGAAAGGAAAAACATACTTCAGACTCAAGCTGAGAGGCGCAGGGAATGATCCTTTATAGCTATAGGCATGGAAAGACACTGTCAGGGCAGGGCTGAATATAGAGGAAACTCCTCTAAAAACCCTATCTTGACAAACATCTACGTCTGGTTGTCATTTGAGGAAATTACCATTTCTGGCAAAGAATAGTATCATATGACTAATACAAATTTATGCACTATTATTGACAGCATTGCTTATTTTGGCACCATGCTATATGTGGAAAGGTCATTTTAATGACCAGGTGGAAAGAAGGGAGTTTGGTTTGGATAACAGGCTTCACCCAATGTTGTTATGTCAGAAAAATTGTGTGGGCCAGTCAGTAGGATTACTCTACTGACTCCCTCCCAATTGTTATCGTCATATATCTGGCATTGGGCATTTATTGGGCAACTGTTGCCATTTTCCAGAAGTAGTTTAGCTTACAGTAAACAATGAATATGTGTATCTTTTTGGAATCTGAAGTTTTCAAAAAAGAAAGTTTACAATTATTTATTAAATAATGGGTCTCAGTACATACACTACTGATAAAGCAGGACATACATTATAATATCATAAGCACATATCAGGCCAATGGCTCTTGATTTTGAAATGCTTTGTCTTCCAAACAAGAAAAAAAAACATTCATTTGCTATATGTTCTCACAGATGTACCCTTTGTACACCCTCCAGCTTATTATTTGAGTTAGAACATGTTCATTGGTCCTCGGGTTCCAACTGATATAGTACCTCAATAGGGAGTGTAACCCCACACATCTGACTAACTCCTCATACTTGACTAAACCCCCACACGACCAAGCCCACATACTGCTGCTGCTGTTGCTACTATTGCCACTGATTCATCCTGCTTAAGAGAAACAATGTACAAAACCCAAAGAGAACTCATCTTCATAATTTGCAAATTAATCCTGTTGAATTAGCATATACATTTAAATGAGGATTTAGAATCTGTAAATCCTATTTTAATTATTTCCACCAAATTCTAGACCCTGAGCTCTCAGAAATAGAGGTAGCTGTCACATGTTACATTAATAGACTATGCTAATTGAAGTTAATATGGATATGCAGATTTGCTTAATTAGTAAATATACTTTTCTCTTTTTTTGGCACTGTTCATAAAGGGGAGTAAAGATGTGTCAAGTGTGTTTGTTCGGTTTGTGTACCAGTATTCAGGAGACTTGAACAAATTAGCAACCCCTGGCCTTTCACTTGCGTATAACATGCAATTGTCTTATTTTATCTTTTTGATTTTTGTTTGTTTATTTGTTTTGTGGAGCTCATCTGATTTTCGTGTAAAAGAAAATTATGGTGATCCCGTTGATAATCTGAATGGTGAAGCAAACTGTGATGTATACCTAATGACCCACTGAAGATTACTATGCTGGATATGCAATTTAAATCAATTAGGCAATCCCCTCTAAAACAATCAACTATTATTTAAAAATCACATTCCAAAAACATACATATATAAATTCATTATAGATGAATTGCCTAAATTAATCATGAAGATATATAAATCAAAGGCAACAAATACAGCTAACTTACGGCAACATTAAATCATCATAATCATCATAATGAAATGTCCATGTCTTTATAGAATAGTTCACATGTAATGCCAGTGAATTGACAAATGTATATCTAAATAAATTTATGACATTCAAGCAGTCTTCATCTGCTTTACTGACTACCCACTAATACAGTAAAATTGAAGAGGCAACTCATTGTAAGCATGCTCACAACATAGTGCTGGAATCAAAATATGTAGAATATCATGCTTCATCATTTATTTTCTTTGCATGTGTCTCATTTATAACATTGCATGAAAGAGGAGAAAAAGTTCCATCGGGAACTCCCTGCTGAGCTGCGACAGTCAGCAATTTATCACACTGTCAAGGGATACAGTTAAATGTTACCTGAGTGTTCCACTCCTTGCTGGGTTTGTGTCCTCTGGTCTTCTTCACAACCTCCCCTGATTTCTTCAGCTTGCTGGCTCTGTCTAATGGTGCTACGACATCACTGCCTTGTGCTCTAAACTGCTACAAGGCAGAGAAGTCATTCAGATACTGTGGACCGGCTGATGACCCTAACTTAGGCCACTGGAGAGGATATTTCAAAGTGGAACAAGTGATTACAAAATTAAGTGTGACTAAAACAGTTCTTGTGGAGGGCTTATGTTGCCAAATCTATTCAAATGAACAATTTTAGAACATTTAGCGATTCTGTGCTCTGCTTGAGTACACTTGTTTGGCAAATCCCATTCTTAAGAAGAGAACATTTATTATAGTATATTCAAACAGGAAGTCCACCTTGCTTTTGTATTGGTAGGATTACAAATTAGAATACCCCATGGCCTAAAACTATACTGTACCCTTGTCAACAGCTGTTGAACTACCTGGTTTAACTGAATTGACATTTATTTTGGAAGGAGGGTCTGAGGAACCTAAGAATTAGACTCCATAGTAGAACAGTACTGGTAGAACAGTATTATGTAGAGAGAATATTAAACAGGGCATTTCATGCAGTAAAAATTTCAAAACTCCAGACAATTTATCAGTGCCCTGGCAATAATTTGTATATCTTAAACAGCCAATCACTGAAATTAAAGGTGGGTCTGAAATGAAACAAGAATAGAAAAGACCAGTTGGGAGGACACATGGAACATCCATCCATCCATCTATTTATTTATTTATTTATTTATTTATTTATTTATTTATTTATTTATTTATTTATTTATTGCTGGCTTGTTTTCATTGTTAACTGTATTGGAAATGGGTTTATTGGAAATGGTTTACGTACTACGACTAAAGCATTAAAAGGAAGCCACTTCAAAACCACACTGGATTAAACTGTACATTATTATGTATGTTATTATGTATGAATGTCTGTACTGTGGCTGGCCATAGCCAAAGAAGCATCACTGCGTTTCTCAAAGTAAATGACAGTGTATTGAAAAGACGTGGTAAAAATCTATGAATGTTCCAATACATTGTATGATTTAAGCAACTTGGTAAGTATGTTCTTCCCAGACTAAATTGTGTGTGTAACTGATCTATTCCAAAAATGAAACCTTAAAAAAGAAAAAAAATTGAATTTCATGCTGAAAAAAATTTATTTAGGGGGTGTTCTCTGCTGTCATTTTTGACCCCCAAGACACAAGAAACACAAGGGTTAAGAATTTTGCCACATTACAAATTTGCATTACAGTTCTGTGCTTCTTAAACATATTTCAAGAAACAATTAAAGAAAAAGTTATGGTCCTGTTTCAGATTCTCACAAGTTCACTCCCACAGAAACAGAGAACCACATTTTGAGAACATAGCATTACATGGCTGATAGTGCTGTCAAAATGCTTGTATTTGCACAAGAATTATTCAATGTCAATAATAAAGTTGTGTTTCCCATGTTAAGCTTGATTAGCTTAACTGAAAGCCTGTGCCAACATATATGTAGATGTTATCAACTGGCTGGCCTTACTGAGTTAGATGTTGTTTTATAGCTTAATCTAACTGGCCACAGATTTCAGTGAGGATACCTTATGTTTTATTGTCGTTGTACTAAATAATCAATAGCTGAAGTTGTAGTGGGATGTTAATGCACTTAGTTTCACATTGATCTATAGGTAGCATGTGTGTCGTCTTTCTCTAAACCTCTGTAACAAACCAGGGGGGAAGACTGTGGTCTTTTGTCTTGCCAGAGGGACTGTCCACTTGATCTTGGTGCAATGGGCCT
>CM032878.1:21795000-21817500 GCA_019176425.1 Megalops atlanticus
CATGAAAGCATGACCAGTGTCATCAATCCCTCTTGTCCTCATCTCTTCTTTGCCTCCCTCCCCCTGCCAGGTTATGACACCTGGTGGCCAAATGGAAGCTGGCGGGGAGAACAAAAGTGCTGTGCTGAGAGTGGAGATGACAGCATCACAGATCAGCCCAGCGGGTCTGATCTGACCAAGCTCCCAGCGGGCTCCAGTGTGGACTGCTGAGTAACGTCTTCAGATCTCCAATGAAGAAGGGGTCAATCCCTGCGGTCCACATTCACCTCCATCTTTGTTGGACTGATGAAATGCATTCACGTATAACCTTATGCTTACATACACTTATATCATACAATACATACAATCATACAATAATATTACCATCATTATACACTTGAATTATCATCGACAGTGTAACATAGTGGTAAGGAGCAGGACTTATAACCAAAAGGTTACCAGTTCGATTCCCCACTGGGGCACTGCTGTTGTACCCTTGGGCAAGGTACTTAACCCACAATTTCCTCCGTAAATACCCAGCTGTTTAAATGGGTAACGTAAAAAATTGTAACGTGTGTAAGTAGCTCTGGATAAGAGTGTCCGCTAAATGCAAATAATTTAATTTAATGTCATCAATTCCATGTTTCAGTCAGTGGAGATGGACAAATACAGTGACCTGCTGCTCTCAGTCTATTAAATATCAGCTAACACTTCACAGTTCAGACCTGGAGAGGGGGTAGTAAGTTTATATTTAAGCTGTTCGTTGGTTACAGAACTGTCAAGGGCCCTCCTGCAACATTCATGAACATTCACCATGTCCGAGGATCACCGAGATGGACAGATCAATGTATGTGGGTGACTGTGGGCCTTACATAACTGAAGCTGCTGGCTAGCTCAGAAGCATTCGAGTCCGTGCGATGAGACTGGCGCCCTGGCAGTCAAGCCTTAAGTTGTTCTTCTCCTCCACTTCCTCTTCCTCCTCACTTCCTGTCCACCGGAGGAGGAAAATTCATTCCAGCCCGTCAGCTCCAAGAAGTTGACCAGGCATCAAAGTCAGCCAGCCCTGCATGTTATCTCTGCTGTCTGGTTTACCAACAGCTGTCCTGTAAACATGAATGAGTTTTTCCTCCTTTGTCTTTCCATATTGACATTTCACATGATTATTGTCTTTCCTAGTTCATTTTTATTTTGTTTATACCCTGCATCTGTTGCAAGTGTGTGTGTGCTTATGTGTGCACTTGTATGTGTGCATGTGTGAGTGCGTTGCAGAGCGTGTGTAATTGTGCACTTCATCTGCAAAATCTACCTGGATAATTCTTACATCGCTCTGCAAACAGTTGTTCTAAAGACTATCAGCCTCTGTTATTCTGAGGCAAGTCTTGTTCTGTCTGTTATACCCACAAATGTGTTTGTGTGGTTTTGTGAGCTGTCCATCAGATACTAGTTTCCCTATTTGAATAGCAACAACCTTTCACTGTTTTAGAGATATCAATGTCAATCATTAAGCAATTAGACTGGTATTATTATTAATTAAGCATATAAAGCATTACGGGACAAAAAGATGCAGCCCTTTGGGAAGTACTGTGTGTGTGTGTGTGTGTGTGTGTGTGTGTGTGTGTGTGTGTGTGTGTGTGTGTGTGTGTGTGTTTATTTGGGTCTGAGTTAGATGGTTTAGCAAGAAAGGAAACACTAAGTGGGATTCTGTCCGTAGCAGTCGTTCTTTACAGGCCTTAATTTCTGCTGATGGGATGGAGACTATATGGGCGAAGATCCCAGGGGACGGTGTGCATCTTTGAGGTATGGTGAAATGAGATGAGATGTCTGATAGGAGAAACATGCTGAAGCAGCCACACATACAAACAGCTCTGCTTAGATGCTGTAGACAAAGCTGGGCAATTCCACTCTCCTGGGCCCCAGGGCCCTCCTAGATGCACAGGCATGGTCAGGAAGGGAGAAAAAAATGCTTATTTCATATTATTTCATATTTAAGCACATTTTAATGTTATATACGAAAAGATGAGCAAGATGGATATAAAACAAACTAAGGTGAGTTGAGAAATGTATTTCAAACTATAGTACATGCACTGAAACAGGCTTTATTTTTCATTAGAGCTTTTTCCACATGTATTACTTTGTGTTTTAGCAAGGCAGTAGTCATGGGCGCCAGTTTGTTTTGAAAAGTGCTGGGGACAATGAAGGGTTCAACTAACTAAAGGCTTTCAAAAAGTGGTGGGGACATATCCCCAGCGTCCCCAGTGTAAATGATGCCTATGGCAGTAATATATTAAACACTTCTCTGGTTACTCCTTGGAATTCGGGGGAAAGTTTATTTAATCATCCCTCAGTGGCAGAGTAGCTTTGAACAGAAGGCTGGATGAGCTTGCCTGACATGTTTTGATGGAGGTAGTACAAGAGAGCACAGGTCTTTTATTTGCCTTGAAGTCCTATGAAGGTATCACACCTGGCCATGGGCCGAAGTTGCTAGCCCTGCATGTGGACATAATGAACAAGAAAGAAAGTGGGGAGATGGGTTGGAGGAAGGATGCTGTGAATAGCTGAGGCAGAAAGGAAGTGGTAAGTGGGATTTTTATATTCATGAATGGTATGTTTGTCTAGATGTGGTTAATTGTGTAGGAATTGTCCGAATATTATCATCCCAAATTTTTGTTTTGAACTTCAGTTATTTGTATTGTGATTTGTCATTGTGCTCTAGCTCTTTATATGTTTTATACTGTACATGTTTTTTGGAGTTTCTTGAAAAACCCTTCTGCATGATGTTATATGAATGCATTCTTTGTTAGAGGACGCAATTGAGATAATGTCCTGCCCCCAGATCGCCAGGTGACCAGTTAGCAATTCCCAGGTCACAGAGGATGCAAGGATTTAGGGATCAAGGAAAGGACACAATTTAGCACTTTTGGGATACTCATTGTCTGCTACTGCATGGCAATGCAGTGTACCATTCCTGATGCAGTGTGGCACTGGAATAGAGCTATTCAAAAAATGTATAATTAGAAATAAACGGCACCGGTTAATACCAGAGTTGCAAGACCTCCTGGAAGGCTGCCGGGCAAATTTGGCATCCAAAAAGCCAAATGAATCTAAAGTAAATTTTTCCAATGGCAATTTTTTCATGTTTTTGCACAACATGTAATATGCTATGAGACAACAGAAAAATATGATGTATAACCTTCAACTTTCCAATTAAAGCTTAATTCTGTGCGACAAACAAATAGAAAATGTTATAATGAACTGGCTTTCAAGTTAATCTTTTCATGCATTCATTTCCATGTTTTTCCACAGATTTCGTTTTCTACATAGAATAAAAATAGAATACTTTCCATGTTTTCACTTGTCTGCATTTTTGCATTCATCACAGCATGATGTACTATCAGTACCCTAAACCATGAAAAAGACAAAAATATGCCAAAATGTCAGTGTTGGCATTTTTTTTTGTTGCCATTTTTCACCTCTTTGGCACTTCTCCTTGACTTCTTTGCTCATGATTCCTATATGGGTTAATGTTCACATCCAAGGCCAGGATCATGCTTGTGTGTCTTCTCCCAATCTCAGTGCTCAGATGTTCTCTTCCTGTCATACCGAGAAGTGAGACCCATACAAGGAGGTGGAAAGGGGGAAGGGAAGGACGTGGATCATGACACAAAAACCCATCATCGCCTTATCTGTTTGATTCCAGTCGTAATGGGCAGGTAGATTGGATTCTCAATTCTGAAGTAGGTGCGCATTCTCCCTGTCTCCTCCTCAGCCGAAGTGCTGCATTTGATGATTTCTTTGTTTTTTCAATTCATTATGCATTTCCTCCTTTTCCTTCAGGTGTGCGCCGGCACTGATCATCAGCGGAGAGAGATTGGTATTCACATGGGCTTGTCTGTCTGGAAAAATAACTGCATATGCATTTGAAATACGGCAAGAGGCTGTCTGCTCTGCTGGGTAAAACCAATTTCTTGTATTATTCATGATGCTTTATACGTTTGCTTATCCCCCCCAACACCACCCCCACAACCCCTCCCCATCATCATGTTATTTTTCCCTCTTCTTCATCTACTGAAAGTCTTGTTATACTCAGTGGTCAATGGGAAACGCAATCAATGGTCTACAATCTCCCATGGTCTCTGTCTCCAAAGCATGGTTAACCCACTCAAAACCTTTTTAAAGTAACACGAGATTGAGAGTATATCTTCTGTCATATTTGTAATAGCCATGATTCAGTGAAGAGAAGGCATTTCTCTTTTCAGCTTTCTCTCTAGCATAGAGCTCTATGTTTTTTTTTTCTGGATGCAGTCTTGCGGAGTTTAATCCCTGTTTTTGTTTTTCCGTGCTACTGCTGCTGCTTCCTTCCATGGGCCGTGATCTCAAGCTTGTTTAGCAGGCCACTTGCTGTCTTGAATATCTTATGGTCACAGCACTGTGTTTTGTCAGCATCAGTTCAGAGCAGTAGCACTGCCAGTGAATGACAGCTAACACACAAGCAATGGTGAGAGCCACGTGCTATTCTGTTTGGCTGACCGCATTTGGGACTCCACTTAAACCATGCAGGTCAGATTTTCCCTCTGGGCACAGGGCAATCCCATTTTTTGAGATTGAGAACAGCTGTCCATTGTACATCTACCATGTCTACCATGTTTCCTCATCTTTGCAGCTATTAATGATGATGCAAAACTATTAGTGGACATATTCAGTGTGCTTCCTTCACAAAAGAGATTTTTTTATGAGATGATCCTGCCACAACCAAGAGCAAAAAACACAGCAAAAAAACAACACTTGTCTAGTGTAATTATAGCTTAATTGTTTTTCAGAGATAAAAAAATAGTAGCTACTATATTGAAGAAAGAAAGATAGATCAGAACACTATATGAGTTCATAAATTTATCATCAACTAAAATTAAAGTGGATCCCGCATATTCCATTTCAGGTTAAGAGACAAGAGCAAACAGATATTTGAAGACATGTTGGGCTTAGGATACAGCCATGTATGAAAATATCATATCTGGAATCAACCAACCTTATCCATATAACTCTTGTTTTAGTGGAATTAGTCGAAGGCTACGTTATTTTTTTTAGAACTCAGCTTTCAACAAGTACTCCCCTAATGCAGGCAGCTGTGGTTCATGGTTTCAGCTGAGGGATTTGGACTTTTTTAAACATTTATTACTGATTAACTGAGAACTTATCTCTTTAAAGCCTTTAATGTATTAGTCATATGTATTTGGGTTTGAAGCATTGCCTCTGAGTTATTGATGAGCCGTTAGACTCTAATCAATTAGTAATTGAAGTGCGGCTTTTAAATAATACATTTATTAGCAGTTCTGATGTGTTTAATGGTGGCTTCTTGCAGTGCAAATACGTCTGAAGTGCCTTAATGAGAGTTTTATGGGGTATCGCTGAGAGAATGGCATATTTAATTCTATTACTCTGCAGTTTGTGGGTCTTGTTTACAAAAAAGTGGCTGTGTTGAGAGCAGAGAAAAACAACACTGTTAAATTTCTACAATTTGTTGTTGTTGTCGTCATTATATTGGCCTAAATATGTCTTCACATATTAAAATATGCTTTTCTTTATTGCATACTGACTTCAGAATTCAGAGGCAGATATTATTGAAGAATGTGACATATTTCAGTACATAATTAAATTCAAAATCCAAAATATGGGAACATTTTGATATATCAAAACTTTAATGAATTTCACAAACTAGATCAATTATTTTCACTTTATGTTAAAATACATGCAATTGCATGAATATATTACATGAAAAAATGCAATATGTAATGTGTAATATATTCCAAAATATATGTACTCAATTTCACAAATGATAATAATTTTAAAAAGCTTTGAATATGAATATATGTTGTCATATTTTCCTTTCTTTTATTTAATCTTTATTTAACCACAGAGATTAGTACTTAGTGGTAAAGAACACTTTTACCAAGCATCATATGGTCACTATTACACTGGAATATAAGAAAGGATCAGTGATAAATAGAGTGGAGTTTTCCCAAAATTTCCTTATATACAATAATATACCAATGTATCTTGATGTATATGTACAGCGTAGTAACACTACATCTAAGTATACAGTGTAAATATATAAGCATTACAGTCATTTAATGTAAAGGCTGCACACCTTCATGTCACACAATGTATAGTTTTTCCTTTTTTTAAATATGGAAATGGGTTGTGTGCTGTGGTTGTGATACTACATTAGTTCATAGATGCTGTCATTCTTATATGAATTACTGTTTATTCATCCAGAGCCAACCATAAACACATCCATTTTGTTACATTTCCAGAAAGACTGCATTACCCATGGTTATTTGCTTTCACCTCTTCTGCCACCTGAGTCAGTCAGAGTGGCTTAAAAGTAAAACAAAATGAATCACTGAATCCTATAGTTACATTTTCTTTGACTTCCATAGGTATAGATCCCTATGCAGTGGTTACAGGTGTCTGTTGACACCTGTTGCCAAGGAAAGCCAAGAAGGCACCAATTTTTGTTTTCCACTCCTGCAAAATATCAACCAGCTCCAGGGTGAGTGGAAGGGTATGTACCGTACAGTTGGTAGGTAATCCCCTGCTCTCCAAAACCCAGCCTGAGATCTCCCTAATGACAATGGGAGGTGGTGCAAGGGAGCAAAATGGGGTGCCCTGAAATGTGCAGGCCAGAGAGGCACTTCATCCATCATGATTAGGGGGTACCCACGTGGGCGGTCTGTCAGGGCTGTCCATGTTATTAGTGGCTATTATAGCCTCCCAGCAGGAGTGTGTTTTAATTGGAACCCCTGGGTGTCTGTCCCAGTGTCACAGCGAACTCCAAGCCCACACGGACAGGCACTGTCTCCTGGGGGCACAGCACTGAAGACATTCACAAATAACTTCAACAACAACGCCTTCCCCCAACTCCAACCCCCCTGTGTCTCCGTGAGAGCTTGTCACCAAGTATGCACCACTTCTCTGTGTCTGACAGGTAGATTGTTTAGACGTTGATGCGTGCCATTAAATCATTTATTTTGACTGGAGATTTCATTCGGGAACAGGGTGTGTGTGTGTGTGTGTGTGTGTGCGCACGCATGACAATATATTACTGTACAGGTGTTTTATTTGCTCCACAAGAACTAGAGGGCCTATTTTTGGCTCTCCATACATCTAAGCATCCATTTATCTGCATTTAATCAAAATTCACAGTTTGTTTTTTTTCTGCATCCCTGTGAGCAGGTTGTGAATATGTAGCACAAGTCATCTCTGCGTTATTTCTGTCAAGGATGCAAGCTTCTGTGCCTCCTGTGGTGAGGAGACAGCACTCTTGGGATGGATGTTTCAATTGGCCAACCCAGCTAAAAGTTTACATTAGTGTAATGCAGTTCCCAGGACGTGATCCAAGGAGTTATGTAGTGTTATTTTAACACACTGTGTGTGTGTGTGTGTGTGTGTGTGTGTGTGTGTGTGTGTGTGTGTGTGTGTGTGTGTGTGTGTGTGTGTGTGTGTGTGTGTGTGTGTGTGTGTGTGTGTGTGTCATTGCCAAACATTTGTATAGGGACATTTAGATGTCCGCGTAGGAGCAGCCATTTAATTTATGTGTCTGCATGTGTGTTTCTGTGTGTGTATGTGTGTGTGTGTGTGCGCACATGCATTCAGTGGCCCTGGAGGCGCCATCCTCCTGCCATAAAAACGCACGTTCCTTGTAATCAGGCATGGGAGGCATATGCCACCAACTCATTCTTTGACACCTGCAATCTATGCATTCTGGACGCTAAAAAAGAAGCAGCCTTTATTGAAAACTCTAACTCGTCCTTCACTTGAAGACCATACGTTTCCTCACAGGCTTTATTCACCATCATCATTATTTGCCATTGTTCAGTTCATTTCGTTTTTACCCTGTTATTTCGTCTTGTGTGTTTTCTCTCCCTCATTTGAATCCCCCCCGCGCCTCCCTCCGCCCCCCCTCCCCTTCCCCCTCCCACTCGTGGTGTTTCTGTGGGAGCGGATCCTGACAGGAACAAGTGACAGCTCTCTAATTACCCCCTCACTGTAGACGCTGACGCTGCCTGGGACGTGTTGCTCATTTTCCTCCGCTCCCCTTGCTGAATTATGCATGGAGGGGCCCCATCTGTATTCACAACAGGGCCGCCGGGAGAAGCCAGGACGTCCAGCCAATCGCCGGTGCACCCTCAATGCCTTTCTCTCACTCTCTCTCACTATTTCCCCTTCTCCGTCTCCCACTTTGTCTCTCCGAGCTGGTCACAAGTTACTAGCTGCCAGCTGAACAAGGGGAAACGTGAGCGTACTTCACGACTGCTGCATCTCAAAGGACGTACTTCAACTTTATGTTTTCGCTTAATTTACTTTACTGCTATACATTACCATTCCTTTGCCCTGGACTTTTTGTCTGTTATACCCAGACATTTATTTGTCATTACGAAATGCTTAATATGTACATATGTGCATTTCAAAAGTCCAACAATAAACCCCTCAAAAAATAATTGCGTGATTAATGAATTGTTTAAAAATAAATGATAGGAGTGCAGTGTAATGAATTGTTAGGTCAAATAACTGTAGGCAGTGCATGTAATTTGATGCCACCATCTTCAGAACAGCAGACCAATGCTAAATGAGAGGCACGTTTCATTTGGTTAAAAGATCCCACTTTGAGAACAACAGTGCATACACTGCACACACAGTTAAAAGTCTCAGAACACGAAGCCCTGGGAATGCATGAGATCGATGTGTGAGGAAGATTCCGTTAGGCAAGACTTAGGAGGAGGAGGATAACAAGCGGTGCCACTGGAACATCTGCCCTCTTCCGAGAGCGGAGGTCAGGGCTGCGAAATAAGATCCTAACCAAAGAAAGCAGCTGGACAAAGCAAACCCACAAAAGGACGAGTCGGGCCGTCATATGGCACGCATCCATTTGTCATTGTGTTATTTTCTTTTCCTCTGCATCGCTTTCAGCTTGATTTTATTTTCTACTGCCGTAATTTATTTACTTTGCAAACAGGCGTGATGTCATTCGATGTCCGGGAGGCCGACTGGTCCGTAGGGACTGTGTGTGGTGGCGGGCGGCTGGGTAAAGGGGGAAGTTGGAAGTCGGTGGGGGTGGGTGGTGGTGGTGGGGGGGTGCCTTGAATTAGCTCAGCTTCCTGTGCCGGGAGCCAGAGCTGTTTTCTCTGGATGTCCCAGCGGAGGAAGAACGAGAGGGGGCCAGATCTCCAGAGAACGATAACATTCTCCGATAACATTCACAGAGGCCCGTGCCTTGCTGAGCCTAGACTGTGTTTCCAATTGACGCCTGCTGGCCAACAGGCACGTCTAGCTCTTATAGAAATAAACCTCTGGCTGTAGTGATTGGCCACTGAGGGCAGCACAAACACTGCAATCAAATCTAGGATAGGCAAGAAAACAGTCAGCAGTGGCCACTAGCTCAAAGATGAGGAAGTATTCACAGGTGCTATGCCATGTAATTAATTTAGTTTGCATTTTATTGGAAGGCAAAGTTTTCTTTTGCAGTGTCTGCTGTTGATTGCTAAAATTTCAGTTGATTCAAACAATTTGTTGATTGCCTTTTTTCTTACCTTGTCAAATTATCAGCTGTTTTACAGGTAGAAGAGGCTGTGGCACAGGCATAGCATTATCACCTCAGCTTTTACTCTTCCTTAGCTGAGAATGTGCTGCCGTGAAGCCTGAAAGTGACAGAAGAGCTGGTGGAATAAATGGTGGCAGCAGTGGCGTTACTCATTGTGAAAGTAGCACTGGAGGTTTCATATAAATCTGTCACTCTGAGCCCTTGTAACCACAGTCCAAAAAACAATGCTCTCCGATATTTTTGAGAAAAATAGGTGTGAGAGACGTCAGCTGTTTGCTCCTTTACACACTCACTGAGGGAAGGAAACTCTTTTCTGAATGAGAATGTTTCCACATTACCCCCACACAAAAATGTCTGTCTGCTCTTGAATCTTAAGAGGCGTATGTTCAGCCCAGAAAATCCCAGAGGCTGAGGATGATGTTTAACTATGTCACAAAATGTTTTGTGTGTTGTATACTCCTTGGTCTTTGTGAGAACATGCTTTGTATTGTCTTTTTGTGCTGTTGCAACATCTAAAGTTGTCTAGTGTTGGAACACATTTGCTAACAACTTGATGACATTTCTTTACTACATGTGAGTCAGGGGGGTTAGTTCAATAGCTGTTATACTCTTGAGCAGGATTGTGAGCACAGTGGCTTAGTAGTTAGATCGATGGACTCATAACAAGGAGGTCATAGATATTAAGTCCAGGTGACCCCCTGCTGTTGTATGACTGAAAGATACTTAGCCTGAATTTCCTTGGCATGTGTTGCAGTTGTATACCAGCATATTGTGTAAATCCAGTTTGGCAAAGGCACACTAAATAAAGCAAATAATTAACATTAACCCACGTAGTTCCAGGTGGAATTTAGTCACAAGACATCAGAAGAAGGTGTTTTGAAGCCTTTAAGCAAGTGATAACTGAGCTGACATCCATTTCCAGTATTTGACTTTCACAAGTCAAAAGTCATTTGAAACACCTTGCATTAGTAACTGAAGCAGCCTCCACAGAATTTAGAAAGCACCAATCATCCTTCAGCCTGTCAGAGCATGATTTGCAGTAAATACATACAATAATTTGCATAATGACTTATGTTCCAAATGAGACCTTGAGCACTTTTCTGGAGCTGCAGAAATAATCTGAAATTAGTATATTTCCCAATATACATATGTGTGGAAATTTCTAGTCAAAACAGGGCCTTTTTCTTTTTATACTTACAGGTGGCATTTTTTAGTATTGTTAAAATTACACAAAATTCTGTTAAAATTTCATTCCATCATGTTACACAGACAGGTGCAGATAATTTATAATATGGCTGGAACCTCAGAAAAATTTAGCTTCTTAGCCTTTCTCCTTACCCCAACACCAGTAGAGAGCTCTGGAACATGGATTGCATTTGGTTAATTGTAAAATTTCTTTTCCACAGATTCATTGGAGATTAGTGGACAAATACAAAAACATATCATACAATATGAATACAGAATTGTGCACTGTGATATTCATGTGGGTAATGTGCATTTAATTTGGTACCAGCAAGCTCCGTACATGCCCCCAAACAGGTGTTGAGAATGGAGAACTGGTTTTCACTAACGTCAAAATAGTGTTTTTAAATAGTTGCAACATACCCCATTTGTCAGTTTTAATTTGTCTCTTTTGGGGTTTCAGAATGCACAGCTCAACTGTGCCATGAATGACTTTGTCTGCCAGCCAAATAAATAAAGTAAACCAAACTACAGTAATATTTAATGTTTTATTTCAACATTTGCTGTGACCTTTTTTGCACTGGTACGATAATACTGAGGCAATGCTATTCAGGGACTGGAAAGAACACCATCCACTTCTGATAGTCACATAAGCACAGGACTGTTACTGTAGTATGTGTTTGAGGAGACTATATATAGTAGTGGTGAGTAAAGTTTGACTGAAAGAAGACCAGCTGTGTACAATGCAATAAAATAAAATACTAAAGTGTTTGACATTCTGCAGTTTTTATGTATTAGCTCTGTGGGTGTTTGAACTCTATGATGAGACCCAAACAATGTGTAAGGGATTTGTTCCTGGAAATGAGAGTCTGCTTAGATTATGTATGGCCTTTCCATGTGTTATGGACAACCGTGTAAGGCAGCAGGGCTCTGCTTAGTGCCAGCCTCTGGAGCACTCGATGCTGTCCACACTCTCCCCCAGCATTCAGCCGTATCAGTTCGAGGGAACCCAGTTTTGCTCTTAGATCTAGGGACACACATGGGACCAGGTTCATAGTAATTGTTTATCCTTTTGGGTGCTGCTGTCTCTTCTTGGCTCCACCCATTGTTCTTCCTCAGGCCTAGAAATACGCTCACTCAAATTCATAAGTGGTGTATCCTCACAATTTTCACTGACCTTACAGGCACACAAAGTGTGGAGATAAATCATTAAAATTTCTATTAAGGGAGCTGGCCAGTGAGCAAACACTACTCAAATGAGTGGACAATGGAAAATGTTTGGGAAATTACCATATCTGAGGAATATCTGTTGAGCAACATACAAATACACCTCAAACCTCTACGACTGATCCAAAATGCAGCTGCACGACATGTCTACAATCTCCTTAAATGTAATTAGGTTACTCCCCTTCTCACCTCACTTCAATGGCTTCCTGTTATTGCTCACATCAAGTTAGAAAACTTGGTGCTGGCAAACAGGACAGCGAATGGGACAGACCCCTCATTCCCACGACCCCTCTTCAAACCCTTCGTTCCCTCAAGATCGCTGCGCTCTGCATCTACAGGGCAATTGACTGTCCTGACCTGACGGGGGCACTCTACTCAGAAACAATCCCTGTCTGTCCCCCCTACGGGGGTTAGGTGGGTGGAATCACTGGCCATCCTCTGATGCAGACTGAAAGACCCAACTCTTCAGACTGCATCTCAGTTCCACCTCTCTCCCCACCCCAAACACCTGCTACTTCTAGCATTTGATTTTACACATAGTATTGCGATGCATTTTGATTTAGTGTTCTGGGGACTGTTGTATCGTGGTATACTTGTGGTAGGGCTCAAATAGCATTATGCTCACTGTAACTGGTCTGGGAGTGTTAGCCTGGTCTGATACTGTTGCTCTTTTAAATTGAATGGATACACTTATGTTTCTATTATGCTAGAAGTCTCTCTGGGTAAGAGCATCTGCTAAATGCATGTAATGTAATATAGAATGATAAATGTGTAAGGTGAATGGTCATGTGGAGCAAGCTCGAGTCTGACTTGCTTAGGGCCACCCATATTTTGGTCAAGGCCTGCAGTGGAGGACAGGTGGAGCAGGAGTGATGGGGATGAAAGATACAGAACACCAACCACTGAGGAGCGCTTCTTTACCAGGTGCTTCTTTACAACTTCACTCATTTCTTGCGCTCTGAAAATGTGGTGTATATTGTACGTTTACTGAGGCTCAGTCCCATTTTCATTAGGAGGGACTTGTGCATGGCCCTCTGAGCTACAAATGTGCAGTGGATTTCTGTGACCTGAGGAAACCCAGCTCAAGTGCCTCCTGGTCCAGGGAAACTAGCTGCAGGGGCTAAAAACACACTGGTGCAACACTGAGAAGCACTGGCATTACAGAACAATTAAGCCAATGATTCATTCAGAGTCAAAGGGATCACACAGAAAGGAGAGAACACAGGGGCTGTCGCAGTCAATGGAAGCTACTGGCACTACTTGTAGCTGGACCCTGACAAGATTATCCAATTTTTTGTGTACAACACCGCAAAGAGGATCATACTATTCATGCTGTCACTGTCTACAGTCCACAGAGGTGCCCAATGCCAGACTCAGCCAGCAATTGAACCACTACTATTGTGTTTACCATTGTGATGGCTTTTCCATATGGGGCACTGAATGTAACAGACCTTTTTTCGTAGACAGAATGCCTTCTGTGCTACAAAACGCATAAATTCATTACGAAACCATGTAACACCGTAACGCGTTTTGTCCACGAAAAACACAAACGCGTTAGCATTGTGTCCATGAAGTATTGAAGAAAGCACATACTTTCGTGCACAGAAAACAAAACGGATAATTCCTGTCGTGCACTGAATTGACCGTTGTGCTTTTCATTTTGTGGACAAAAGACGGAATGCACTTTGCACTATGTGGACAAAAGAAACTCATTTTGTAGACAAAAGTAATTCTATCCACGTAACAGATGTCCTAGGCCAGCATTTATGCTTTTGTGGCACAAAATGCAGAATGCGCTATACTATCATCATTCCGTGCCATCGGTTCATTTTGTCTGCTTAACTGTTTTGCTATATTACTGAAAGTATGATGTGCACTAAAGGGATTTAGCACAATATATTCCGTGACTCCGCAGTTACAGAAGGCATTCCGTCCACGAAAGCAAAGGCTGCTTTAACTTTCGTAGACATCAATATTTCATGGACACAATGCTGGACACAGAAGGCATTCTGTCTACGTAAAAAGGTCTGTTACACTTGGCACCCCATATATCCATGTGTTAGGGACAACACTGTGAGGTAGCTGGCCTCCGCCAGCCTCTGTAGCACTTGTAGATGATGTCCACGCTCTTCCCCACAACACCCTCCGGACAACTCCCCTCATGCAAGAAACTGATCTTGGTTCAGGAGACAAGCTTCTCTCGGTCAATTATATTTAAGCAAGGAGGCTGCATGCTGATTCATCTACTTGTTTATCTGAATTGCACTCTGCAATTAGTCATGAAAGAGGCCCACCATATGGATGTGTTTGTTCGTCTCCTTGTGTGAGTGTTCCAGCTACGCCCTCGAGACATATCGCGCTGCTCCACCACTGACAACTCCTCCAACTGCTGCAGAGATGGCTTCGTTAAGTGCGGAGCATAATTGAGGGGTATGCACGCCCCGCAGAATGTGTAGGCAAAGGGATTCTTTGTGGCCAAGGATGGTCACATCATTTCCTGTCACAAAAAACAAACACAAGAAGACAGAGAGACATTGTGCAGGCATAAACAAAGACAGCTCCCAGCACCAGCGGTGGCTCCCCATTTGCGTTCAGATTGCATGTGCTTTTGGCAGCCCACGGGCGTAGCTTGGTTGGTTCGCTTGCTTTGGCAGCAGAAGTCAAAATAACAGGTCACAAAAAAAACTTGCAGTTCTGCCTTGTCTCTTTGCTCACTTCCCCGATCCATGCAGCGCACTGGAGGAGTCTTCTTCCCTCCTTGGGAATGGCAGATTGTGAAGCAGGGCTTTTAAGTGTGTCAAACTCCAGCTTGTTTAAATATATGTTTACCAGGATATCGGTGGTGTTCTTCACCTCTGATTACGTTATGTGTGTGTGTGTGTGTGTGTGTGTGTGTGTGTGTGTGTGGGGTGGGGGGGGCTTGATTTATGAGTTTGCTTTGACTGGCTACAGAAGGTGATCACGGGTAACCCGCCAGTACTAAGGGAGACTCAGCCCTGAACAAGAGGAAATGGAAGGACTGCAGGTCTCTGTTGACTGCTCTAACAGGCTGAGGTAAATTAAGACACAGGAGTTGTTTGGATTCTGTTGGAGGAGACGTGACCCTCTTTGAATCAGGGCAGCGAAGCCTCCGCAAAGCAAAACGGTCCTCACAATGGCTTCTCCTCCCAATCAAGTGCAGAAAGGTGTTTATCTCACTGCCACTAAGTGTGATTTATTGCCCTGGTCTTTGCTACCAAGCCTTCCTCGCTGACTGGGAATAGGCCCTTGTCTCTGTAACATTGTAATTGGTGTTTGAAAATACATGCTAGCAAGGAGCGAGCGAAATCAGCTGTTCTGCATTATGTGGACCAAACATTCCCCACATAAGAGTCCATATGGCAGTTTTCCTCCCTTTTTTCCATACAGCCCCTCCCTGCTCCTCTCTTTGCCTACCCCCTTATTCTTTTCCCTGCTGTCTGTTTTCTCCTCTCGCTCCCTCCCGTGTGCGGATCGTTTTTCAGTCTCAGGGCATCAGCCGCGCCGTCAGTCTGTTTAGTCTGGTTCTGGTGACCCCGTCTGACTGGTGGAGCAGACTCTCACGTTTGTCCGAATTCTGTAGCCTGCTCCCCTCCCCGGCTCCTTTTTTTTTTCTACAATCCTACGCTCATTAAGTATCAAGGATTCCCAGCTTATGAAATGGAGGAAGGGGACTGGGGGGGAGAGAGGCAGTCTGGGGAGGTTTCCTCAGCCCTTGGACCTTGCGCCGGGGGTTCCCTTTAGGGTAATGTCTGGATAGGGGTCCTCCCACAGAGCCTGTCACTGGAGCCAGGGGCAAACATGTTACAGCTGGGCCCCTGTGCAGCCTGGGTCACGGGGGGGGTTGGGGGGGCCACAGGCCTTGGACATAACCAATGGCAGCACAGCTGGAACAACGTCCACTCTCTGTCCCTCTCAATCCAGACCACAGCATGCCTTCATCTTCAAACACAAGCAACAAACCCTTATCTACTGAATGGGAGCGTTATGCCCCCTTCACCCCTGTGGGCTGAACATATTTCTGCAGCACATTCATTCATTGTGTCTGCTTTTTCCCTCTGTTTTTGGCTGCGTTCAGTATCATACCTTCTTCACTGATGGCTTAATTTGACTCAGAAAAGGAAACATTTCTGACTCATATCTTTTTTCTCTCTCTGCCTCACACTAGTCTCCACTCATTTGCATATTTATATGTATTGTTATGCTTTGGTACATTCTGTACATTCAGCTGCATTTGTTTGACCTTAGGTCTGCCTACAATTCTGACTTAACTACATGTAAAACGTGGTTGAAACCACTGAGGAGCATTATTTAAACCGACATACATATTTTCAGTCGACTGCATTGCAGAAAATAACTTAATCAAATGCTGTTTAACAAGATATACATTTCCGTGCCTTTTGCTGAACACATTAAAAGGGGGGGTTGCCTGTGTGTTAATTAAAGTGACTGTGGAGTATCTCCCTCATGCCAAAATCATTTATATTCTCATAATTAAGAATAAAACAGGGTTAGTTCTGCGGTTGTAATTTTCATTTTTCTAAAGTTGCAATTACTGTGTGTAATGCTCTCAGATCCGTCTTTGCGCGCCCCTTTTATTGTGCTGAAACAGATTTCAACGTCTGATGAAAATTGCAGTGCGAGAAAATTAGAGCGAAAATTAAAAGGGCCTTAATTCTGGATGAAGAAGTATTACATTAATGCGGCTAATTACTACCCAGTTAACAGTATGCTGCCATGAAGCCTGTGGCGTAGAGGGCATACAAAAAGAAGTTGATACGGGTTAGAAGGGACAATGCTATCTCCAGCTTCTGTGATTTCTTCATTTGCTTCTCTGCTTTGGATCTGTCTTTATTGTGCTTTAGTGCAAATGAAATGTCATGGGTGGTTGCCTGTACAACTGCCAGTTAGAATCCGAAGGATTATGAATCTATTCTCCAATATGAGAATATGATGAATGCATTGGAATATATCACAAATGTCAAATGAGAGAACTGTACCAGCTGCGGCAGTTGTAGAATTTATGTCCACAGTTGCATCCCTCATGTATATTTTCACCTGACATCAACAACATAAACTTTCTGTATTGCTGTACATATACTCTGATTCTCTAAATCAGTATAGTGACATTGCTTTAAGTTATACATTTAGTGCTTTTTCAAAGGTATTTTTTATCCTTTTATCAAAATATGCTATTCTATGTGAATTGTTTGTCAAATATATACCTATGTTCTCTTGAAGAAGAGTGAATTATGTTAAACACAAAATTCAAAACATAAGGGAAATATTTTTTGATATACATATATGAATATACTTCACAGGGGAACATTTTTCACCTCTGTGTGTGTGTGTGTGTGTGTGTGTGTGTGTGTGTGTGTGTGTATGTGTGTCTTAAACACACAGACAATAAATACAACTACTAGTTGATGGGCTTGTAAATGCAGCATTAAATGTGTTTTGCTGTTTTGCCATTGCTGGCATTTTCCTCCATGTAAACTTAATATCAAATTTTATCCCACATTTAACTGGAACAATGGCATTTTGTTATACCTTTTTTATCCAATAAGGAGGAGGGGTGTAATATCTTTAATTTTGACAGACATAAGGGTTTTTTCAGTGTTGACATAATATTGTTCAACAGTTCCTATGCTGCACATCACAGGGACTGAAATAAATCATCACATATCTGTGTCTTTTTAAGGTTAAAGGGCAGTGGGAAGAAGATGGGCACAGTGGAAAAAATCAGAGGAAACTCATTAGCTGTCTGCTTGCCAATACATGCAGTTATGAATGAATTTATGCTGGACTAGTGTGCAGGCTTGGCTTATACTCTCATGGGCTGAAAGAGCAAGCATAAAGGGTTATATACATATATATATCTCATATATATCAGATGTAATACATTTATAAAGGGCTAAAATCAAGAGCAAAAGCCTGCTCATCACCGCAGTGTGTCTTTAAAAGAGAGCAGTGTGGTAACTGAGCAACTTTGTTGTGTTCTATTGAGTTGTACATGTGAGTGCCCCCGTCCCTCAGGCTCCCAGATGTTCTCGTCACCCCTGCTCCTTGGAGATGTGCCAGCATGGAACAGCCCGCAGTGATAACAATAAACACCTCCGCCATAACCTGGCCCCCCAAATTTGCATATTAGCAGGCTTAATTCGGCAGGAAGTATGCAAATGTATGCAAAATGAAATTCATCTCCTAATGACATGAGACGATTAAACAATTTTTATGCTTAAATATTCTGTTTAATGAAATCAAACGGGCCCACGCGCGTGACAAATTCGCCTCAGCATGGCGAAATTAGTGAATATCACAAAAAGAGAAAACTAGAAAGGAGTGAGTGAGAGGAGGGGGGAAGGGGGAGGGGGTGGAGAAGAGAGGGAGAGATGGTGCATGATTGGGCCACATAATAGCCTTTAAACACCTCCCTCACCAGGAGAAACTGTGCATTTCTTATGCAGATTTTTAAATTTTATGCCATCTATTCATTATTTCACCTTTTCTGTTTAGCGTGCTCAACTGACTTCTGCCTTTGTTCAAAAGGTAATGAGTCAAACATGCATACACAAGTACACAGACACAACATGCACACAGAAACACACACACACATGTGCACACACACACACGCACATACACGCACACACATAAAGATTTATGATCTCAGTTAGAACATTTGTATGAGTACAGCCAAGACATCTCAGAGCAGTGTCCAACTAGAGGCATATCAAAGGAAAATTCCAAGATTAGGTTCTTATAATTCATGTAGCCATCTAGATATCATCAATATTTTGACAAATGTTAAAGAAAGAAGTCGGGAATGTTGGGTCTGTATTGATGTAGGCCCCACACAAAGTAACTTGCACTGAAGTTTGGACAATGCCTTCAATAATAAGCAAGTTTATTATTTTACAGAAGATGAGGTTATTAAAAGAGCTAAAAATAGCTTATTAAAAGAGGTAAAAACATTAAGTGGCACACGTTTGTCATAATTACAGTGAATACCAGCCAAAGAATGCATGCCTTCAGTGATTAGAGTGATTATATATATATATATATATATATATATATATATATAACAATAATTGTGCAATAATTATGTGTGTATTTACTGTACATATGTGCATGAGAACTATAAATATAGTACACTGTACAATTGTGTATGTGTGTGCAAGCATGTGAGTGTGTATCAAGAGAAAGATGGATAGATAGACAGGTAGATCAATGGATGCATGGGAAAGCAGCCAGACAGACAGACAAAGAAACACGGAGTTTCAGCACATTGGCTGACGCCCAGTCAAAACCACTCTCGCTCAGTATCTCAGTTCCTCCTCTGCTACAAGCTTAACTGGCACAGCATTGCCCCCCTACGATAATTCTTTCGTTTGCCACGGACAAATGAGTTTACAGCGAGCGGAACACCCAGAGTTAGCAAGCAGAGGAGTAATCTGCGGCGCTGCTTAATTGTGAGCGCATTTACATCAGATGACGGATGACCTCTCCTCTCCGCTGTTCAAGCTGCGCGGCGAACATTAATATAAAAGAGGTGATTATTATGTTTTAACTTCAAACTTGATTAATCGTGTGGATTTTTTCCAGAGCACTAACTGCACCCAATCCTAAAACACTGCTAGCCCTGTCAGCAGTGATTGAGCTCGTGGCTTCATTACATTTACAGCTGTGAAGCGCAAGCAAATAGCAGCTTATTG
Source organism: Megalops atlanticus (assembly GCA_019176425.1). NCBI lineage: Eukaryota > Metazoa > Chordata > Actinopteri > Elopiformes > Megalopidae > Megalops > Megalops atlanticus. The sequence goes on from CM032878.1 coordinate 21,814,714, forward strand.
AACTGGGTGACCTTTATGTGAGGGGGCTGAGGGTGGGAGCGGAGGTGATATGAAGCACTAAATGCTCTGATGATTTTCACTGATATTATGCAATTACAATGTGTAAGAGTGTGTCTGTTTTATCAAATCCAAGCCCTATTATGACAATGCTTTTGTTCAAAAGGAGATATGTCGTTGTTCAAGAAGTAAGTAGCAAGCAAAATAGGTATATAAGTAGGTGGCTCATGGCGAATGGGGGTGTGTTTTGAAGACGTGACTAAAAGCTATATTTTAAAGAAGGCAAAGAGAGAAGAGAATGGAGGAGGATGCCAGTCATGTTGCTGGTCACACAATTAAGGAAAACCAGAGAATGCGCCTGACTTATGGTGGGCAAAGGAATTGAAGATTGGCATTGGAGGTGGGTCATTACAACCACAACCGCTGTTGGCCTATAAAATCAACCCCCGTGAATTCACTTGCAGTTAGGTGAAAAAGAAATTTAAAAAATCACTCCACCACTGAGAGCGAGGTGCTGAAGCATGGAGAAAAGGGAGAGCCTGACTGCTCGTTAACTCGATACGGCAAGCCCTTTGAATGTTGATACTTTTGGCACCCTGTGCCACTCAGCGCAGAGAGACTGGCACTGCTTTTCACACTCAGGAACATGCCAGTCCGTGCGCACTTACACTTCAACTCCATTCATAAATTTATCACCATTATTCCCTCAAAAAATGCCAAGTTAGGTGCTCTTGTTTCCTCTCCTGACCTTTTTGTTTTCACTGTTGCCATGACACACCGTGGTCCTGCACACTCAATGAGCAACACACCGTCACCACTTTTGTCTTTGTATCGATCCCCAGATAAAACTCGACTCCATTTAAGACTCGTACAACGAGGGCTAGAGGTGAGGTCCTGCTCAGTTGTGTCTGACTGATCATTACACGTTCAGCTGTAGAAGAGACGTGTTTGTATTTATGGTGGACCAGATTCAGCCGTGCATTAAATAATTGATATTGATCAAAGCCTAGGCAGTATTTACTGCTCCCAGATATTGTCCATCTAGCAAATAAATTTGAAGATGATGGGTTTCCAGCACAGAAGGGATGATTGGTGGGGGGGGCTACATCCCATGGAACTTTGGTTTTGAAATATCGACAGTAAAATGGAAAACGGCCTTGCTTTCCTGCTTAGATAGGAGATGTTTTCCTCTCCTGATTGTATTCTGCCTTATTTACCCTTGGACAGTTTCTCGGAGGTAGGATATTTCAGGTGTTATCTGGTGGAATTTGCATCCCAAAAAGGTTACCATCTCTCGTGTCAATCGCGGCTCATATTCAAAGAATAAAGGCCAGACAATGAAGAGATTTCAAATGCCGGCGAAGACGTTTCAAGAATTCAAAGAAGGCGCTGGAATAAATCAACATCCAATTCTGGCAGCAGGACTTTCATGGTGCATCAACAAGACAAGAAAGGCAAGATAGGAAAAAATCAGTTCAGGGAGAATTTTTGTTGTCCTTTAAATATTAATTATTTATGTGTAGCCTTGTTGTGTGTGTGTGTGTGTGTGTGTGTGTGTGTGTGTGTGTGTGTGTGTGTGTGTGTGTGTGTGTGTGTGTGTGTGTGTCTTAAACACACAGACAATAAATACAACTACTAGTTAATGGGCTTGTGTGTGTGTTCCTCGTCTGTGTGTCTGTTTGCATGCATGCATGTGTGTGTTCCTGATTATACTGCAGAAATGTGCATTAAAAGGTGCTGGAAAGGTTGTCATGTTCTTTTTCTCGAGTTTTCCATATATTTCTGCAGCAAATTAGAGGTAGATTCATGATGGTGGAGCTTTTACCTTTTGGAGGAGGTCAGGTCCAGGTAAAACTTCAGACAGACCTTAGTACCTGTAAATTGATCTGACTGAATTCTGCACTGATTTCCATTGATTTCTCTTTTTCCTTTTGCTTTCCTTGCTTTCCACTTAGCTCCCCTCCTTCTTCCTGGTCTCCTGCCTTTTTCTCTGTCTCCATCTTTCTCTTTTTCTTTCCTTCTCTCTCCCTCCCTCTCCCTAAAAATTGTGTTGGGGGTGTCATTCAAAATATATAACACAATTACAAACACCAAAACAGAGGAACCTTGCATTTTAAATCTCATTTACGAGTTTCCACATGTGTTATGATAAACCATTTCTAATCCAGTGATTGACAGTGGGTGACCAGTCAGTGTGAGCTCATTAAATGTGATCATCCCCCATTATCTTAGAATAACAACATATGACAAGTAATGTACATTTGCATTTTCCTGTTGTCATCTACAGAAGGTTGACCCTTACATCCCTCAGGTAAGTTGTACCACCGAGTTGTAATGTGAAGAAGTGACCAAAGAGCACTCACAGGGCTATGGTGCATCCACAGTACAGCTCAGTATTTTCAACAGCAAAGCGATTGTTAAGCAGCAGCCTCGTGTTAGATGGTTTCTTTAATGTAAGTCTGTCCTCCTCTTTTCTCGCACTCGTGACGGAGGGCCAAAGCTTCACGGATGGGGAGGAGCCAAGACGAGATGGTCCTGACAGCTCAACGCGACAGGCCCCACTCGCTCCAATCTGTCTAATCCCGTGGATTGAGGGAGAGGCGAGCTCCTGCTCCCTCTCTCTCCTGCTGCTCCTCCTGCCACCCCCAACCTCCCCCAACCTCCCCCATGCAGACAAGCGGGTGAACCCAGCTCACTGCTGCACGTCGATCTGCATCAAATTCCTCTAACAAGGCTTTCTTTTTATACCCCTCGATACTAAAAATGAAACGGTGCAGAGCCCTATCAGTT
>CM032878.1:24307500-24330000 GCA_019176425.1 Megalops atlanticus
GGGATATCATGTACAATGTTCAGGCTACTGTGAAGACACCGACAGCTCACACACCAGTTTATTGGTGCTGACAGGCACCTCACGTAGCCACTGTTAGAGGCATGGCTGTCATAATCGCTGTATTTCAGATTATAGGTATACTTGACGACAGATCACAAGTGCCAAGTGAAATGTTAAAATTCTCAACCGCATCCCTCCTCCCCCTTCCCCCTTCTTTAATTGCAGATCACACAATTAAAAATCGACAACAATCCGTTTGCAAAAGGATTCCGTGACACTGGAAATGGACGAAGAGAAAAAAGGTAAACACAAATCTCCTTGGGGCTCTATTGCAAAACCTCAACCACTCAAACAAAAAGAAGCGAAGTGGGAAGGGATGGAACTGATAAAACTGTGCATGAAACGTGATCCGTCGCTTGTTTTAAACGATTTCTTTTACTGATGCTCAGCTATTTCGAGCAATCATTTTAATATATTTTTAAACACATCATATCACGTTAAATAAATAACGTAATATCTGGCCACGTCCTTAATGTAGCCTATACATTTTTGCCAGAAGTGTAGAATTAAGTCGAGGATAAGCAAAACGAATGGAATCGCTGACACGATGTTAAATCATACACATAACATAACGGTCTTTAACAGTAAACCACGTATCCATTTTAGGATTTTTTTTTACTTAATGTCCAACTAAAATGAGATCGTAAATTTGGAACATTGATTTTAATTCTACATTTTAAGTTAATTTGTGTATTTTAAATTAATTGGTCAAGTTAATTTAAATTATTTCATCAACTTTATTGATAAAACTTATAAAGGCATTGGTGAATTTAAATAAAGAGAATGTAAACGCACTGCACATTAACATCCCAGTCATTGTTTTAAAACATTTTACATGATTTAGTAAATATACGAATGTTGGGTGTGCTGTAAGGCTTTGAGTATATTTATGTACATATTTTAGTATTTTTATTTAATGAGTTCATATTAGGTTACAATTCGCATAATGACTGGTGTGTATCTTTTTAACGTTTATCTTTGGATTTATTTTTGTTACTGACACTTATATCTGGTAGAGCGCAGTGAGATCCTAATTTGTCACTATGATTCTTTCCGTCATTTATTGTGCAACATTTAGAGCTACAGACCACAGCTACAAACTAACTGTCGTCTAATGTACAGGAAACAGTTAGCTCTGCAGTCGATTAGGTCCTATGAAGACCAACAGAAAAAAGACACAGGGACGTCAGACGACTCCTCCGGCGAGCAGGCTTCCTTCAAGTGTTTTGGTCAGGTGTCAGCCGTTGGAGCCCCGGCATTAAAAGGTTACTGTCTTCATTGTCTACTCCAATTCAGTAAAACAGATTTTCTGATAATGTATTAGCGATTAGACCAAATTATTTATGTTATCGGTCTACCTAAATTATGTTTACTTTTGTTATGCATCTAAACGTTGGTCTGAACGACTTTGAATTTAACAATCCATCTCTTCAGGTTCATTCTCTCTCTCTCTCTCTCTCTCTCTCTCTCTTTCGTGTGTGTGTGTGTGTTTGTGATTACCCTTTTGCTTGAATTAGGAAACAATAATAGAGGAGCTAACGATAAAGCTTTCTTAATGTTCAGTTTCGTTTCGAAAGAGATCTGAATGAGTTAAAAACAAAAACAGATCAATTTACTACATACTAAACTCTTGGTTATATCTGACCCAAGGCCAAACTTTAATGACTAACGCCCTGTGCCTTGCAACGTCTGTTAGCAGACCTGGGCTTTCAGTTAAAAAATATGGGAAGTAGCGAATACATACAACTGTGAGCAAAGAAAAAACATTTTGGTACATTCTCTTTTCTGGCTGGGTACCTTTAGATGACCTTTTGGAATCAGTTTCTGTGTAAAGGCAGACCAAATAGTGAGGCTTTTGTAGCACATTCAATTCGATATTTACATTTCACTAGATTTTAAATTCCTCTGAACAATGAATAATGAATTACGGCTTTGCATTCCCCTCTGCCAGAGGTCTGCGAGAGCGACGAAGATAGCGACGAGGAAAGCAAAGACGGGAATCAACAGGACGGGCAAGACTCCAGTAAAATTTCCACGACTACAGAGGACATGAAGGATGACGAGGCACAAACCACCGAAACGCATATGTTCGCCAGCGATACTACAAACCGGGAAAAAGAGGACAGTATGAGAACTGAAAAGAGCCCAGCGGATTCGAGACAGAGTCCAGTTACGACAATTTCAAGCACCACGCGTTCTTTAGGTGGGGAAGAACTCAAGACTCCAGCGAGAGAACCACCAAAGGCTGATGACTGCAGGTCTACAAGCAAAGAGAATTACGCGCCTTTGACTGTTCAGACGGATAGCGGCGCTCACATAAGCCAGGGTCATTTGCATAATTTTGGATTTCCGCCTGGTTTGGCAGGACAGCAGTTTTTCAACCCTTTGGGTGGCGCTCATCCCTTTCTCCTTCACCCTAGCCAGTTTAACATGGGAGGCGCGTTCTCCAACATGGCCGCTGCAGGCATGGGCCCTTTACTGGCAGCTGTGTCCTCTGGTGGAGTTAGTAGCATGGACACGGCCAGCATCGCGTCCCCACCACAAGGCCTCACTGGGACACCTGGACTGCCCTTTCATCTTCAGCAACATGTCCTGGCGTCACAGGTAAATGTCACACACACACGCACGCATACACACAAACAGACAGCCCTATTTTATGTCTTAATTCTTAACCGCCCACAGGTTAGAGGGCTGGTATTGTATTTACCTATAATGCCATTCCTATTGAGTATTCTAAACCTCTTGTGTTATTTTTCTTGTGTTACAAGGTTTTATATGATGTTAGATCATATGTAATTGCTTTAAAAAAGTATACTACTAACTACATGAATATTTTAGAAGGAAAGGGAAATTAGAAAAGCAGATCTGTTCTTTCCATTGACGTATATTTCCAAAAGAAATGTGCAAAGTAACTAGTGCACATATTAAAAGGTTATGAATTGCCTGGACATGTGTGACTTTTGTCTTACAGTAGCATTTTTTAAAAAGGAAGTTCATATTATCGTAATCAAATGAGCACATATTACAGATTAGATATAGAGGACCCTAGGAGCCCATTGCAAAATATTATGTTCAGTCAAGATATTTTTTATTGGTAAGCTCTCTCCTACATGCATATCCATTTAACAAAAATATTGGCGGAGTGATTGTGTTTACCTTTCTGGATTTCAGATTAACGTAGGCCTACACAACGGAGAATGGTCTGTGAGGGATATTAATAAGATTATCGCAAGTATTGTGTCCCTACAGAGAGACGTTTCATGTGGGAATTAAAAATTATTTTAATCATAGATGGCACATACTGGTCTACTCTGTATATTAGCACCAGACCGTGGTGTACGCGTATTTCCTTACGGATTCACAAGTACCTTGTGTGTCTGTGATATCTGTGGTATCTATTGAAATGAGGACGGCAAAAATGTGGAAAAAACGTTTTGTAATTTAAAAAATCAGTCAGTCAAAATCACAGTCATGTCACCGTAATCTTAGTGTAGCAAGATGTAGTCTGATTCACAACTATCTGAACGATACCGTGCGCTTAATAAACTTGCTTTGTTTGCAGGGTCTCGCGATGTCTCCATTTGGAAGCCTTTTCCCTTACCCTTACACCTATATGGCGGCAGCTGCTGCTGCTTCTACTGCAGCCTCCTCCTCGGTCCATCGCCATCCTTTTCTGAACGCAGTGCGCCCTCGTCTCCGATACAGCCCTTACTCTATCCCGATGAGCGTGCCGGACAGTAGCACTTTGCTTACTACAGCCCTGCCCTCAATGACTAGCAGCGGCATGGAAAAAAACAACAACATGGCATCAAGTCCGGTATCGGCAGCCCTGGACTCCACTTCGGAGGTCAACAGCAGGTCCTCGACAATATCATCTGGCTCAATCTCCCTTTCGCCAAAAACCTGTTCCCAAAAAGATTCAACCAACGAACTGCAAAGCATTCAACGCCTGGTCAGTGGACTGGACTCAAAACAAGACAGGCCTCGAAGCCTCTCTCCCTAGAAAGCGGTAAAGAAAAGTGAAAACATCAGATTAACAATACTAACTACCATGGGCCTAATTCTCATATCGGTTATTGTACCTTTCTGGCTAATGCGAGTATGGGTTGGAAACCAACTGAACGTATTAGTTTTTAATGCACTTTGTTGAAAATGAGATCGGGGGTCTATAGTTCTCTTCTGTAACATTAAAGAAAAATTTTGAATTGTCTTTGACCTGGGTCCCCCACAAGTACTGAAACTGAAACAGTTGGTAATAATTAGAATAATAAACCTATTAAGTCGCTGCTATGTCCGATCCCAATGTTACATTTAGAGGTGCTGAGAGAACGAAATTGAATTAATCCAGTATGTACACGGAACTGGTTATGGTGGTTTGTATCCCTAAACCTGGTATATCATATCGAGTCTGCAGTGTTTGAGATTAAATGAATAGCTATGTGTGTGGATATAATTAAGACAAGGGAAATGACATCGTTTGCATGTCCTACAATACCAGTATCTAGTTTACGAACTTGTCATTTTTAAAACTTAATAACTTCATCAGAATAGGACAAAGTCGATTACAAAGACATATGTCTAAGACCATCCTCGCAAAACACAGAATTAAAAAACTGTTCCCCTATCCCATTGCTTTCCCATGTGCGTCCGATTTTAACTGTCTCATCTTTACTCAACGGGAGAAGGAATCAAAAGGTGAAAAAATGGAAACTATAAATATAAATATCTCTATATGAAAAGTATTTATGTAATTATTTGATATTGCGTGTAAATATATCAATTAGAAGTCACGAGGTTCTGTCTTTAATTTATTGTTGATGTACATAACAGTGTAAAGATTGTTTGTGAACTGCTTTGTTTTTGTCATCTGCATTTCATATGTTTCTCTTAAGTATGGAGTTACCTGTGTCCAAAATCGGCACCAGTCCCGACGACCCTCTCACAGCCTGTATAGTTCTTACTGCTTACGACATCATGTGCCATTGTAGTTTTTACTGTCTCGGTGTTTAAATCATACTGTTCAAATGAAATGACAACTCAGCGCACCAGTGGCTTGGAAAAAGTGATGAAGATTTTCTTTCTTTAAACATTTCCTTTAAGTGTACGTTTAAAAGAATGGATTTCATGAGTACCGTACTGCAGCTTGAAAGTAAAAGTGCCGAAACCTATTTAAAATGAAGGTTTAATTTGTGTTTCTAAAGTTTAATTTGTGTTTCTGAAGTTGTCCTCGATTTTCTGTAGTATTAAATATTTTCCTGGTTTATTAACAACATTAGAAATGTTTCTTGAAAGTTTCAATAAAATATTGAAATGCATAGTGTCTTCGTTTGTTTAAAAACAGACGATAATTGGACGTCTATTGTATTTTGTGGTCATTTTTAGTGTTTTAAATTGAGAGAATGCATTAATGCCCTGACTTGAATACAATATTTAAAATCTGTATTTCGGCTTTATTAGCGTTTTTCTTTCATTTCAAAGGAAACTATTTAGTGGAGATATCTCGTTTTTTGAAAGAAAAAAAAAGCTTTTCAGATACTCGATATGATGTCATTTTTAGCATGATCGGAGCAAAAAACTTGCAATGAGATTAACCGTAAACAGCTTTATTTTTGTAAATTGATGACCTCTTAAAACTGCCATTCTACCTGTAAAATTATGGAATGATTCGTACAATTCAACCTTATGATCCGTACAGAATAATTCATATTCGGACAACAGTCACTAGAAAAATAAAGGTAGGCTAGTCAGCTTGATGTTTGTTGTCCATTTTGTATGTATTTACATAGCTACGCAATGTTGGTGCCATGAAAGACTTCGTCTTAATCTCCAGTTTTGGAAAGCAGAAGATAGATCAGTTCCCCAATATCATCATTTCTAATTAATCAATTCGATTTTTTTATGTTCACTTTTGCTCAATGATGGTAACGTTTCCGATTATCTCTTGGGTATGGGTTCCATCCACCAAATGGGAAAGTATTGAAAGATTGCTTCGTCGATCTGGCAACTTTACTGGATTAGGTAACTGTGAAATGTTTCCATGTGTAATCAACGCTATGTGGATTGTTTTAAACAAAACTGTGTCAATAGCCATTTACAAATACAACACCAAAATTATTTTCCAGAAAGACTATAGATAATACATTGTGTAGGTTTAAAGTTTGTTTCTTCTGCTAACTCCACAACCTTTATGCTTATGTCGACACTAACATTTGCTGTGTTGTTGAAAAGACGTTTCAGTGTCAGTTTCAGTGTCAGAGTACATACATTTAAAAACACCAGTTTATTCTTTCGAGTGTCGAGCAGAGGGAGTTGTGAAGGTCGTGCTGTAACTGTATAAACAGTGAAGCAAATCCTTGAAAAACTTACTTTGAAGAGGAAGCGATCCACACACAGTTCCCATAAAAAAGTGTAATTATTTGTCTAGCATGAGAAAATCTTGGGCTGAGTGTTGAACGCTCATGCTAGCGCTCCTGTTGAGTACAGATTTTTTTTTACAACAAAACTGAACACATAAAGAATGTAAAACAACTTGATTATCAAGTCCATTCCGCCTTCCGACGTATATTTATCAGCAGTATATCTTTATTTGTATATAAAGCAGTTAATAAGTAACAACTGTGGCGCTAGGTAATAAGAGTAAACAAGACGCAATCCATCTCGATTACCCTCTCTATTGCTCACCTGGCGCCTTCGTTGATATCTCCGTTGAATTTATTGCTCGAAAGGCGGCTGTGGATTTGCAATTACGTAGTCTACTCTCACCACAGTGTCTTTGATCGATCGCCACCCAGCGGATTAAGACGAAAATACACGAGGGTTTGATTCTGCACGGAGGGGTCTCGCTCGGAAAAAAGGAGGAAATATGCACAATAACATACAGGTCAGCCGTATCTGATAAACGGGTTGATTAACGAAATGACAAGGGAACATTGAAAAGCCAGAATATGGTAAACTATAAGCGTTAAAGTTATCTTTGACGATATGTTAGCACGGAGATTCGACGCATTCTTTTTCCTTAGAACAAGAAAAATATATGTTTTACTGTGTAATCCAAAATAGACATTCTCTGCGTATTTGTTGTAGGGTGTTAATGACATTACAATTAAATTGAAACATGTCATTGCCATTCACAGCAATTAATTGTTGGTGCTAAGACATGGAACATGCAGTGGATGGGTCCACGTACGTGACCAGAGTTTCTGTGGACTTTCGGTTAAAGGTCCTCGCCTTCGAATTTAGATTTCCGACTGTATACAGTACGGATGATGAATGCATACCATTAAAGCTTTTAGCTTTTTATGTATACACGCGCACCTATACGCCTACAACATTCAGTGACTAAACCGATGTGTTACAGCCAGAAGTATGTCCTCTGTGGTCGATTTTCATAACATTGGCAAACATTGCCCTGTTAGTGTGCAAAGTGTGATTCACAAATCGTGGATTTTAAAGGAAAACAACATTGATTTTTAGAGAAAATGTTATGGGTTTCTGCATAATGCATACAAATTTAACAAATGACTTTAGCAGTAACACCTAGGGACTCTTATGGAAGTGGATTTATGCTGCCAACAGTGTGTGGCGTAAACTTATATGGCATTGACCCTTGTGTAGAGGGAAAAAAAAACCTCACGAGTCTTCAGAGCTGAGTCTATACGCATCAAGATGTGTCTCAAAAATTTTTGAATTACACTGGAGAACTTGGTAGCAACAAATACAGCAGCAATAAAACTAAAATGAAATACAATTAAACAATAAATAAAACATTTTCCATTTAAGTATTCCAACAACGTACAATTTTCGTAAAAATACACCAGTTTACAAAAGATTATATATAAAACAGAGCATTATTTATTTATTTATTCTATTCTGTCACCCACCTTTAATAGCCAATTACAAATTTAGACTCGTTGCCAGCCCAGGAGAGCAGGGTTAGGCACCAATCCCCCGCCCGACACGGTTAGTCCTACACACTGCTGGTGCATCCTTCGGAGTATCTGAGCAACCTGACATCCTTCCTGAATAACTCATAGGCTTCCAAACGGGTCCCAGAATGTCGAGAGCGGAGTGGTGCACCCCCTTACAAAAAGATGTCGGCTCTGGGTCATTGTCGGCAAAGATGGGACCGGTTTTGAACCCAGGCCATAAATTTTATGCTATACTTGGAACATGCGTTTTGCTGTCTTAGCCAGTTAATGCAGAATTAGACGGTATAATATTATTAGCCTATACAAAATAGCCCTCGTTGAAGCATCATACATAACTGAATCGCCCTAAAACTACTTACAACCGTACCTAATCAAACTGAACGTGGCCTCCACAGTAAATGTACCAAGTTCGAATGTCTCACAACTCCCAATGTGGCTCAAAGTAAGAGACAGCTCCTACAAGATCCATACATGGTAGTCTGTAATTAATGTACATATAGCCAAGGTCAGTACTCTGCTTTGGAGGATGTCCTCTGTGAAAATACAATTCAGCCCTCAACAACATCAGTTCCGGCATCAGTTTACACACTGTAACAAACACGTGTCATCCTAAACAAGTTTATGGAATTTATCTCATGCGCAAATCAGCCGAAGAGGTTGAGAATTAGAACGCATTTTCTGCTGTTGGTTCCGAATTACGAAAAGGTCAATTGCCCTAGATTATTGGGGGTGTGTGAGGTGGCACAGCCATTTAATGTTTCCCTGGCTGGTATCGAAAAATGATAGTGGTACCACAATGAGTATTACCACGTATGCCTAAATGCTGGAGCGCACCGTGGGACTCGAGATGAACGACAGCAGCCCTGCTATCGCGGGAAGGGCGTTTTCCTCTGATGAAGGCTCTGTGCATGTTTCCTTTGCAAGACTCTGAAGAAGCCGAAATTACAAATGTGGGAGGTAGTAGAGTCCCATACAAGCTGTTTGTTTCAATATAATTTACTTAAGTAATACTCTTATCATTGCCTTGTTTTTGTTTGTTTTATATTATAGATCTTCTATTTTATCTTTTATATTACGCGATTATACGACCATAAGCAGGCCTAATCAAAAGTTATACAGGGACGACAAAACTGCGCATAGGTCCCTTTGCAATTAAAAAAGTTCGTCGTGTGACAATCATTTTAAAGAAATAGGGTTCGTAAACATTTAAAGGTAACAACCACACAAAAACACACGAATCAATGATGTCATTCTCTCTCTATGCAACAATAATTTTATAATACAGAGATACGATTTATTCAATCATTGCCTAGTGAACCAACACTAAGTAAATCTAAAAGTTTGACACATATATTAAATTAGTAATTTAATCAATATTTGCGACTTTTACCATTGAGCAAAACCTAATGGTTCATCCGAGCGAGTAGCTTTGTCTGTGTATGCATGAAAAATAATAAAAGTGTGTATATGAATGTGTACTAACAAATAAAAACACCCTCATTATGGCGCACAACACAATTTGTAAATAAGTGCTATTTTCTAAGTCAATCTTAAAGTGCTATCTAAAAACCCTCTTGCTAGTATTATTGTTGTATTACAGAAGGCACGATGAATGCAAGGTAACTCTTGAAATGTTAGTCCATCTAGTCTCCTAGGAGGAAAACGCTTGCGATTCCACCGCATGGTTCAGAAGTCTTCGGTGGTTCCTCGACTGTAGAGATGGTGTATAGGTTCTGAATTTTAGTATGTGGTTATAGCGCCACTCTGTGTCCATTACTGGGGCTAAACAGTGTTCAAAAGCAAGGTCAACTTCAGGTCATTATCGTTTAAGTGCGACAATATTTGTGTTGCCATCTAACCTATTTTCGTTTCTTTTAATTAAACAAAATTAAAACGATAGACAGATCAAGAAAACAAAGATGAGATATTGAGTTTGATGAATATAAGCATGAAATCGGAATTGCTGGTGAAAAACCATAAAGAATAAGAAGAAATGAAAACTGGAAGCTGTCACAGTTATTGTTATTTGATTCAGTTACAAAGTAGTCGTTTTCGATCTACTACGGTGTCTACAACAGCAATTAGCCTATAATCGTTTCTTCAGCTATATATATATATATATATATATATATATATATATATATATATATATATATATATAAAAAAAAAAATGAATCAATCTACACAAGAATGCCATAAAACAATGTCTCATGTATTTTTCCAAAATCCATATAACAAAAATAAAATTCAAAACTATTCATGCAGCTCAATCACACAGAAATCATAGTCTAAGTTCAACTACAAACACTGGACCAATGACCTGAAAATTAAGAATTAAAAAGCCTGGCAGTTGTGGTTTTTCACATTTTATTGGACAAAATAAATTGGACAAAATTTATTGGACAAAATTTGGACAAAATTTATTGGACAAAACTCCAACAAAAACTCCAACTGGAATTTTAAACACTTTGATTGAAATGGATTTATTTCAAGCATGAGTATGTCAAGATTTCAATTTAATCAGAATCACATCTTAAACTTTGCTTTTTCTTTGAAACCAGATGGTATAACCTGAGGCATATTATGCCTGCATGCATGTTCTGTGTTGGGCCCATATCAAGTTTGATCCTGCAAACACCTTTGTCTAAATTTCTTCACCAATAAATATATATCAAGATATATATCAGTCATTTTAATCCTGGCATAATTAAGGTTTTCCAGAACTAGGGTGTTTTGGGGGGAATGTCTCTCAACCAGGCAAGGAAGAGAATTCCCCGCTCTATTTATGAGGTAAAAGACAAACAATCCTCTGAAGATAACAAAGGGTCAACATTAATGTCAAGCATGACAACATCAAGGAGATTCATGTTCCCATCAATGTTAACAAGATAACAACTCCTTAGGTATATATTGTTAAAGCAATAACATATTATCCTGACCAAAAGTAGAATGCATATGTAATGTGTATCCATAAAATGGATACATAAAAATCTAAGCAGAGCATAAATACAGTAAATGTACTAATTAAAACTGGATTTCATTTCCTTTCCCTCTCAGAGTGACAATGTGTTTCATACCTGGGCTTAAAATTTTATAAGATTTGAATACACTGAAGGCATACACTGTGAGGGTACAAACACTGTGGTACAAATGTTAAGAACGAAAGGAACAGACAAAGTGAGGTTATGTTATTGTAACACATTTGTTGATATCCAACTTAAACACATCCAATCCAGTGACTGTTTTTTATAATAATGATAACAGCAATAAATGTCAAGCAGATGAAACTATTATCTGAAGTGTCTTGGCTAATCTCCTACAACAAACTTAATATGGTGTGAACTGCACCCCACCAACAGGTGTCTCCTCCACATCATTGTAAGGCTTGAGTCTTGACCACGCAAGCTGAAAGGTCTCAGATGTACCTAGGTGAAGCAATAGGCGCCATCTACATTTCTGTGACATTCTCTTCTCAGACGTATTTCTGACACATTGACCTCTTGTATTTATTGATATTCAATATGCAACTCTTTGTTTAAAGTATGAGTTGTTTCAGTTTATTTGACTATAAAACATCTCAAAAGCATTTTAAAGTGCACAATTATGTAGGACTTCAAACATCTTTAGGAAGATTTCATTACAGAAAAGGTCTGATGGGTAAGTGTAATGTAAAATGTTCACCTGCATTCAAAGAGGTGCAATTTAAAACAATAATCACACGTAATCCTATGAGCATGTACCTTCATGGCAAAACGTGTAATATAAGCAGATCACCAATATCCAAAAAGGGCTGATACACTCAAATTCTTAGCCTGGAGACCTATTATGATAAAATGGTCACATATTCCTTTATGATGACCAAAAAAGTTAACTGACATTTAAATACCTGTTACTTGATCTTTAACTAAAGCATGGACAATTTCCCTTTACTCTTAACCGCAGTGTAGAAAGAAAATTCAGATTGTTTACAAGTAATAAACATAGAGCACTATAAGCGTGACAAAAATATCCAATACATTTTTATCATATTTATTGAGACAAGCAAATAATAGATGTTCCAAGTGTGTACCTTTCTGCGTTTCTTTGGGGGGGAGGTTGGAGAGTTTCTCTATTAGTCCATATTCACCCAAATTCAATGTACTGTGACATTCCAAACCAAGTTTATCTTGATTACACTCATGATAAACTTGGATATCATGTTACACAGACACAGCCTGCCCTCTTTACAGCGTGACCCCATTACCTGCAGTTAAAGGTGCTGCTTAAATGACAGACGTAAATCAAAATGCAAGCTTAAAGAATATGTTCTTACTGTGTGATCCATCCACAAGGCAATCAACTGTGTATCAACCATGGAGAGGCATTTCCATAGGTATGTCAAGGGTGTGAAAATCGACCATTCCCAATTAAAAACATGATCATGAGCAAGAGCCACAAATAGCTGATGTTCATAACTAGTGTCATAAATGTGATGACCGATCCATTTTTAAAAAGGAGCCTTCCAAGAAACAATTGGTGAAATCTGAATGTCAATACACATAGCACTCCAGGAAGCAATGGTATTTGAGATTGATGAAATATCAATTTGTATCCGTGCAGGATTTATATAGATGAAATTAAAGTATCAAGAGGGCATTTTCCCTCACTGCCCTTGGCATCTGTTCTTGTTCTAATATGGGGATGTTTTCTTTAAATATAATATTGATATGTTGCTTTATGATTGCTAACCAACAGCAAGACCCAAAGGTACAGGTCAGAACTGAGCTTCACCGCAAAAGCGCTGTAATTAAAATGTTGAAACCACTATATACAGGCCTAAGTGGCACAAGAATGAAGTGTGCATTACCATCCAAATGTGTTATGAATTGAGGGCAAACTGAACATATGCTGATCTCCCCAGATATGCCTGATTTAAAAATTCTCAGATCTGAACATGAAGAATAACTTCCTGTTGCTCCTGCCCAGAGGATAGCATAATGTTCCTTTCTGCCTTTTACCTTTAATGATGGAAACAACAAGCAGAGCATATTAGTTACACTAGCCAGATCAGCTCCTGTATAGTGATAAAACTTCAATTAGATAGGTGTGAAGGAGAAGCCTTCACCTGTCCCCAAAACTTGATTGATTGTGTGTTCGTCCCTTGTGCTTGTTTCTGAGGATCCCCTCTTCCATTTTTCATCCTGCAAAATAACAGAGCTGTATCCATTCACCATCATTGCAACCAGTCTCTTGAAATTGTTTGTCATTGCCTTACAATTGCCTTGAGCCAGCTCATTGGTTACTTGGCCACACCTGCCTAAGTAAAAGCATATTACAGTGTGGAGCATGACTGCAGGAGGCTCAGATGCCCCAGATGCCCTTTGTGATTTCTATTCAGCATTTCACATTTCAGGTATGAACAACAATCCCATCATCCCTGAGCACCTGTCCACAATGGCCAGTTTTGCCTGAGTAGGCTAGTATTGGTTGTGTGATCATTTTATCCAGCTGTTCAAGACAGGATCCTCAGACCGCTTTCTTACAATTTTAGTGGGTTCAGTATAAGCAGGCAGTGATGTGCAGCCCATACCCACATGAAGTACAATGTGGTTCTTTGGAGAGCAGGTCTAGTCCAACCCATGTTATGCTCATGATTCCACTGAAACTGTTTGCTGCAGCAACAGCTTCCTCATCATTCTCACTATAAAGTTGGGATCAAATTTCCCTAAGTTAAACATGCCCAGGGCCCTCTGGACACCTTTTCTGTTTGTGGGCTTTGCCATGTCCAGTATGGCCTGAACTTTCATCTTGTCTGGCTAAATCCCATCAGCAGTTGTAAAGCCAGGGACACTCTCCCTGGCACATGAATCACTGGATGAGCATCCTCTATGAGTCTAATGGAGCATTTGAAAGTCAATGCACCAAAACTTTGAAATATGTCTTCACACTTCCTGACTACGATATCATAGGTTTTGCTTGTGTTGCTTTGTGAGACACCCTACACACAGCTTGGATCACTGATGGCATTGGCCCAGGTCCTCACATGCCCTGTCTCCCAGCAACGACTTATGTCCATCTGGCACAATAGTAAACATTAAAACAAGACTCCGTCCCTGCCCCATAACACCTGCTACCTCTAGGATCTGATGTTTATTTTACATGTAGTATAGTGACTGATGTATCATAGTGTACTTGGCTTCTGTTGCCTAGTCAGGTTGCACAAGTTACCTTGTGGTAGGATTTGAATGGTGTTATGCTCACACTTAATGGTCTGTGAGTGTTGTTAGCCTGGTCTGACACTTGAATGGAGACACATATGGTCTTATTGTGCTGGAAATCGCTCTGGACAAGAGCGCCTGCTAAATGCATGTAATGTAATGTAATGTAATGACTAGTTTTCACTTTAACGTTCAGTCTGCATGTTCTCTTAGTTTTAGTGAAGGTTTGGCTGAGCATCCTTGTCTGACATGAAAGGGACAATAGTGCCATGGACTAACAGAGGGGCTATCCAGGTATCATTCTCCACAGTGTGCACAGTGCTGAGCCCTCTCAGACCATTAAAAAAAATGGATTTGATTCCTTATAATTTTTAACAGAATGCACAGCCTTCTCACTGGCATCTTTTTAGTCGCAAACCACATTCCGGCAAAATGGTTTTTCCCTTTGCATTTACCACTGTTCTTTCCAATGAATGCTGGGCATTGTTTCACAAGATATGTATTACCACATGTAGAACAGTCATAGGCGTCATTTACACTGGGGACGCTGGGAACATGTCCCCACCACTTTTTGTCATGGCCCATTTCGTCCCCACCACTTTTTGAAAGCCTTTACACGTCGAACCCGTCGTTGTCCCCAGCACTTTTCAAAACAAACTGACGCCCATGAGAACAGTCAAACAGTGTCTTTTGAATCAGAGTGTCCCCAGTGTCCTTTTTACATATGACATCGAGCCTCATGAAAATTGTTGCTGTGCTGCTTAGAGGACCAGCTAAATGAATCTTCATTGATTCATCTGGATGGTTTATCATTTACTCTTCTCCTGATTTCCTTTGCTTGAGGAGCTTTCAGCAAGTGTTCCAGTGGCTGAGGCAGCATGGTTTGATGCCTCAGCCTCAGAAGTGCCATGTGTTGCAGTATGAGGTACAGTACTCGCTGCTGAGTGGGGCCGTGGCTATGGGGAAAAAGAACCTGCCGGCGACGCGGACACCGGCATGTCAGCTGGAGTTTGAAGGACTGTGGGAGGCCCTGTTGACCATGCCTGTCCTGGTGTGTGCAAATTTCTCACTCTTGTTTCTGTAATGGATTCCAGCCTGGACGGGTTAAGTGCTGTCCTGCCCCAAGTGCAAGATGGTAAGAAGAGGGTGATTGCCTATGCCAGTTGGAGTCTATATTCCTCAAGTGTGATGACCAAAATTACAACTCTTTCAATTCTTTCAGCAGAATTAATGCACACTCTTTAGGCCAAGGTATTACACAGAGCAAGCTCAGCAGTGATCTCCTGCCTCAGGAGCCCCACTCCCATGCTCCAGGGCTTGGGGCTAATAAGAAAACAGGTGGAATATTCCCTCCAACACACACAGACACGACACACACAAAACACAAAAAGGGGGCTGCTGTGAAGGAGCCTCATCTGTGTAAGCCTCACCTGCGGAGCTTACTCCTCTTCAATCCACGTGGAGCAGAAGGCCACACCTGTGTAAGCAGTAGGTCATTAAATGCAGGTGTGTTGCTGGATTGGAAGCCACACTTTTTGGTGAGAGGTATACTTGTGGCTTAGTGTAGGCTGTTTTTATTCGTCCTTTGTTGCATCTCCTTTACCAAAGTCATCCATCCCTGCCATTCCCTTGAAGCCAGGAGTTTGACTAGTATTTTGGTGCCATTGCTTCAAATAAAATGACTGAAACTAACATTTCTAAACCTACACTGTGGAACAGGTGGCTGGGAAGACAGAGCTGACTCTAATAAGGAAACATTACTGTATTGCTGTCACACACAGCCCTTCCCTCTCTTACAGGTTCAGACTTTTATTACAAAGTCATAATAAAATTATATAACTGATATGGAAGGTAAAAATGTTTCTCTCTCCTGGCCCATTGATGATTGCATGGAAAATCTCCATCACCCCCATGATGCCCCCCAACAGGTAAGCGTAACATCATTACACAGAACACATTGTGTTCCGTGCTGTGTACCCTCTCCACGGATTAACGTAATATAGAGGCTCAACCACATGACACTCCACCCCAGGACACATTACACACAGGACTCTAAATTTACTTTCTCCAAGGCCCCACATGCCCCGGTGACAGCAAGAACATCCGCTTCTCCCTACCAGACTGCCAGTAGCAGCACAAGGTGAGTAAACCCTCCCACACACTCCCCCAGTCTCGCTTCATTAGCGGTGCTTCACTTGTCCATCTTCCTCTCTTCCTTGTGAGTGGTTTCCTGGGATCCACACCTTCTCTGCTACCATCTTCTGCGCACACACAAACACTGGGTGCAGACAAAAGTCAAAGGGAAAACCCCAAGAAATGTTCTTCTAATCTACTGAGGCATCAGTTGCCTCCCCCAACAACACTCCCCAAACTACCTTCTGATGCCATTTTTATTTTGCCTACCCTTCTGATTACTAATTCCACACTTCTGCGCCCCATCTTACTTCTGTGCCTAGCTTCACAGACCACACCCCCTGCCCACTCTCAGTAAGCAATGTTAGCTGCCATTGCTGCTCAGGATACCCAAAGACGTTTTACCAGGCAAAGATAAATAGTACAAAAAGCAACCAAAAATACCAACAAGTAAAAAATCACATTAAAAAAAATCTAACTCAAGAAAAAAACAGCCAGGGGAAAACAGAGAAGAGGTTACACATGAAAAGCAAGTTTGAAAAGGTGAGTTTTGAGGGTGTGTTTGAATGTGTTGTGTGTGTTAGCATCTTAGATGTCCTTGTGGGGGTGGCTGGGGAGATTCAGAGGGATAGGGCTGCACTTACTCCTGGTAAATGGGTGTTAGAAGCTTGGCATCAGCTGACCTCAGGCTTCAAGCAGGTGTATAGAAATTGAGGAGGTCAGAGAGGTAGAAATGGCCACACTGTTTAGGGTGTTGTATGTAATGAGTAGCATTTTTATATGCATTCTGTATTGAATCGGGAGCCATTGGAGGTTTTGGAGGACTGTGATCTCTGGAGGGTATTAACGTGAGCATCCAGGCGACTGAGTTTTGGACCTGCTGTAGTTTGTTGAAGACTTTGGCAGGGGGAACTGCATAGAGGCTGTTGTCACAGTAGTCCAGTCTGGAGGTGATAAAGGCCTGGATGAGTGATTTAGCAGTGGAGAAAGAAAGGGAGGGTCAGAGGTAAGCATGTTGTTGAGGTGAAAATAGGATGTTTTAGCCATCTGATTGATATGGGGTTGAAAAGAGAGGATAGGGTAAAAATGACACCAAAGTTGTGGACCTCGCAGGATGTAGTGACTGTGAAGCTATCAATGCTGAGGGAGAAAACTACTGTGAAGAAACTAGGACCAATTGTAATTTTCACTGCACTTTTGGAAGGAGGAAGTTGCTTTGCTTCCTAGGTTTGATATCAATAAGGCATTTGTTGAGGGTGGAGGGTGCCTATGTAGTGGTGGCTTTGGTGACAATAAAGAGCTGAGTGTCATCAACATGAAAGTGGAAACGGAGGCCATGGCAGCAGATGATCTGTTCCAGCAGAAGCATGTAGAGAATGAAGAGGAGAGGGCCAAGCCAGGAGCCTTGGGGGACACCTTGGGTGACTGGGGCTATGTTGGATGTGCAGTTATTGATAGAAACATAATGATGTCTGTTAGAAAGGTAAGATTTAAACCAGCAGAGGGCTGCGCTGGTGATGGCAAGGCAAGACTTAAGGGCTGTTGAAGGCTGCACTGAGTTTAAATGCCAAGTCAGAGTAGAACAAGTTAACTTGTGTTTGGGATTGAATAGTGTTATGCTCACACTCACTGGGATGGGAGTGTTGTTAGCCTGGTCTGACACTGTTGCTCATTCAACTTTATTGGATACACTTATGTTCTATTGTACTGGAAGCTGTTCTGCATAACAGCATCTGCTAAATGAATGTAATCTAGTGTAAATGAGGATGAGGAAGCTGAGGGATTCAGAGTTAGAGGACAGAGAGGGTTGTTTGTAAATTTAAGTGCTGCCATTTTGATGTTGCATTGAGCTCTGAATCTGGATCACATAAAGATGAATGGAGTCCAAGTAGGTTTCTACCTGAAGTACAGCAACTTGTTTTATTACTTTTGAGAGAAAAGGGAGGTTAGAAATGGGTTTTTAACTGCCTGTACATGCCCTCCTAATTAAAAATGGAATTTGAAAAAAATCCCGACATCACATAATTTTGGCTTGTAATGGTGTATCTCTTGTACCTAAAGCAGCTTCAGCTTGCTAGTGCCTCTCACCCCCCTTCTCTAAGTATTTACAACCTACCACCACCCTCTTGTTTATGACACCCTGCTGAGCACTTAACAAAGGAATTTTTACAGGGTTCTCCTCTGCCTTTTAAGGCAAACAAACTAGGTAAGAAGGTTGCCTGTGTTGTCAGGTACACAGCTAAACAACTGTGGTAAGTTAAGTAATTTATATAATTTTTGAAATTATGCTTGCCAGATTTGCATAAACTGGTTCTTTAGCAGTCTGGTATGGTAGTCCAGTTATACGCACGTCCATTTACAAAGTCCTCCTTGTGATAAATCCCAATTTCCACCAACATTTCTGTGCTCAAAACACTGGAAGGAGTCCTGAGAGACATTCCATTGATCAAAACCCTAAAAAATTATTTTTTCTATGTTTATATGATGCATATTCACATGAAAACAAGCTGCCAGTCACCATCTTTAATAGGATGCCATTTATGAATGTGATCATTTATTTCGTTTTTAAAAACCTAATACAAACAAAAACGGCAAATAACCTGCCTGAATGGCTTATAGAGAGGCTCTCCTTTGAGCCAATCCCTCATTAGTCAGTGTGGGTCAAGTGGACGGCAGTGTTATCAGTTTGGCAAATAGTTCTGTGCTGAAAGGTAAATCTTTTTTTCAAAATCATTGTAAAAAAACTATTATACATGGATTTTTTTGCTGAAATATTGTAACGTAGAGAACTCTGGGGCACAGGGGCAATAGCGGCTAGCCGCACTTATACAGGAGAGAATCTGACCGTGGAGTACCTCACAGCATCAGTGGGGAGGGTGCAGTTCAGAGGAGGATCCAGGATCCAGAGAGATGCCAGGAGCTGTTGGGTGGAGAGGTCACAGTCGCAGCAAGGGATAACTGTACCGAAACAGGACAAAACCTTAGCGGCAGCAGGCCCCACCACACAGTCTGGTCAGCAAGATTGAGCAGCAGTAGCCAGGCACAGGTGGTTCATCCTGCGGTGTCAGTAACTGTTAAGTGACAGTTCCTAGTGACAGTTAGAAAAACTAAAATTCAGATAATCTCTCTAGGGAAGATCCCTAAAGTGGGTAAGGTCACCTTTGCAGGTGTGGGATGGGAGGTCTGCCTCATTCCATATTTTGGGCTGATTTGTTGTTTCGTACACCCACTCACCATCACTCACTTCAGTAATGAGCTAATTTCACTTGGCAACATATCGTCAGTTTTCTTTTGAATCAGGGAAAACTCATCCATAACGTACCCTACAACTTTACTTTGTTGAAAATTCTTTACAGAAGTAGCTTGTGTATGGCATCCGGTGACTCCTGTACCTTTTGTCACCTCTTCACCAGCAGAAATATGGCCTTCATTAGCTGACTATTAG
Organism: Megalops atlanticus; assembly: GCA_019176425.1. NCBI lineage: Eukaryota > Metazoa > Chordata > Actinopteri > Elopiformes > Megalopidae > Megalops > Megalops atlanticus. Next base: position 24,327,264 of record CM032878.1, read on the forward strand.
TTCTATTTGCAGGAAAATCTTACGTTTTCTATCTCTTGTTCATAATCACTCCCGTCATGATTGTCCTGATGTCATCAAGTTCTCTCTCCATATGAGCTTCTATCCCTGCCTCAGGCAATTTTAGAAAAATGTTCCTCTGGAAACTTTTCATTGGGGGGAAGGTAGGCTACAGATACAGCATGAGCAGATGAGTTTTAAGTTTTTTCTTGAAGGCATCCAGGGAGTCTGTGAGGGAGAATCCAAGCTAAGAACTGTGGAATTTGGAGGAATTTTGTCAAATTGAATTTTTAATAAAAATTTTTTTAGAAATTTTTTAGAATTTTATGCAAATTTATTAAAAATCAAAAACTACTTTTACACAATTATTCATAATTATTCCTGTTGAGATTCGGACAACAGACTCCCTGGACACCTTCAAGAAAAAACTTAAAAGTCATCTGTTCATGCTGTATTTGTAGCCTACCTTCCCCCCAATGTACTGTATTTCTTTCTATCCTATTGATTATGTTTGTTATATATTATGTTTGTTATGTATTATGTTCAAAAAAACAAAAAAAAACTCCACACTTGCTTAGCATTTTAACTTTGTATCTTACCGACCTCTTGTAATACCTTATGATGTCTACCCTTAGCATAGTGATGCACTTATTTGTAAGTCGCTCTGGGTAAGAGCATCTGTTAAATGATGTAATGTGATGTATTCAGACCCTCTGTTCAGTAGTTTGTAGAATTACCTTTGGCAGCAATCACAGCTTCAAGCCTTCTTGGGTAAGTCTGTACACCTGGATTTGGGCAGTTTCTCTCATTCTTCTGGGCAGATTCTCTCAAGCTCAATCAGATTGGATGGAGAATGTCTGTGACCTGCCATCTTCGGGTGTCTCCACAGATGTTCTATGGGGTTCAAGTCCAGACTTTGGCGGGGGCACTCAAGGACATTCAGAGACTTCACCCAAAGCCACTCCAGCCTTGTCGTGGCTGTATGTATCGGGTCATTGTCATGCTTAAAGGTGAACCTTCATCCCAGTCTGAGGTTGTGTGCACTCTGGAGCAGGTTTTCTTCAAGGACTTCTGTATTTGACAGCATTTATACTTCCCTCAACTGTGACCAGTCCCCCTGCTGCTGAGAAGCACCCCCATAACATGATGCTGCCACCACCATGCTTCACCATGGGTAAGGTACCTGGTTTTTGTCAGACGTAGAGCTTGAAGTTCAGAGCAAAGAGTTCAATCTTTGTCTCATCAGACCAGACAATCCTTTTCCTCATGTCCTCAGAGTCCTTTAAGTGCCATTTGGCAAACTCCAGATGGGCTGTCATATGCCTTTTAGTCAGGAGTAGCTTCTGTCTAGCTACTCTACCATAAAGGCCTGTTTGACGAAGTGCTTCTGAGATGATTGTCCTTCCAGCAGGTTCTCCCATCTCTGCAGAGGACTTCTGAAGTTCTGTTATAGTGAACTTTGGGTTCTTGGTCACCCTGGTTACTGAGTTTGGCTGGGCGGCCAGCTCATCCATTCCAAGACAAAAGGAAAAGATGGCATTCCAGCCCATGTTACTCTGCCTGTTGGGAATCACCATCCAAAGTGTAAGCGTTAATGTTTCCTCATCTGTCAACACACCAATGTCTTTCAACGGGTGCAGTACCTCAGCACTGGATTCATCTCCAAACCCATGGATCACACATACACACACACACACACACACACAGGCACACACACACCACTGGCCTCTGAATCAATATTTCCCCTACTTCCTCTAATTCCCAATACTTCAGCACTTCCAGCTGGACTGTCTCATGTATCACTTCGGGGGATTCCACACTAGATAATTTTCTCCTTGTCCAGGCTATCATCTGGCTTGCCTTGGCACTGCTCCCCTGTGTTCTAGCTCATCTTGGGTTCAGCCGTTACCACACGAAAACACCAAAAATAGCACACAAGACACAAAAAGAGAACTGCTCCCCTGCCCATAATCACCATGTACTTGGGGAGTCAGCTGCCTCTCCCACTACACATTGCTCTACCAAGTTTAAATAACCCTCCCCTGGGCATCCCCAGTCTTGCTAATGATACCCGCATGTGCCACATTCCCTCATTATTGCCCTGGCTCACATGGTCCTGACGCTTTCATTCCTGGGTAAGCTTCCAACTTCTGGCACTGGCTTTGTATGCTGGTTTAGTTTTATTTAGCACTGATCAGTGCTTAGCAAGGGGTTGGTTTAGATAGCTAGCTAGGCATTCCCTTAGGTTTGAGCTGTGTTATAACTAGCAGGAGACCTGAAACAATAACGAAACACTGAACTATTGACATGGTAAACACTGAGCAGAACTTCATAAGGACTTCACAACATTACATATAATACTAAGATGAGGTCATAATGCTGACTCAAAAGTCAGTGCTCTAAAGATGCTTAATTTATTTTTTAATCACCTTTTTTAGGTTCGCAACTGAGATGTAAAATTTCTTCAGGAGCCACAGGGACTGAGGGCCCTGTGTAAATTTGTTTTGCATTGTATGGTGCAATGCATCGTTGTTAAATCAGAGTGATACCTCCCAGGACTTGTGAATACATGATGCCTGTCCAAACACATTGTTTAATTGGTTATAAACATATAAACTATATGCCATTTAGCCTGAGACATTATTTTTGAACCTTTGAGGGCATTTTATTTCTTCTTTTGAATGTCTCTCATTGTATTGTAGCCATTCCTTGCGCAGCCTTGTAGTATGTCATGTAGCAT